>JALLPE010001705.1:0-11154 GCA_036940025.1 Conticribra weissflogii
TCATTTGGATGAATTGTTCAAAGTTTGGAAATGGCTTCAAGCCATCATACTTTTTGCACTTCCATAAATTGTCAATTCCTTGCTCAACTTCATTGGTGGCCGCAATAATAAATGTTACACAGATTTGGAGCTTGAACAATTTACAATTAGTTCAGTACATAATGAATTGAACAAATATTAAATACATGACAGTGTATAATCAGGATAGCTATGCCCAGGGCAATGGAACATGATCTTGTCCTTAATGACTTTATTGTTGATGGTACATTTTGCACCCCACAAAAATTTGTCAAGCATTACTGCTTTTCCTTGCATGGAGGGGAAGAAATGCTCAAAGAAGATTGCATTGTAATCTGTTTATTATGGATTTGCATCCCATGGGATGACCTTAATGAGTCACTTTTGTGATTCCTCCAAAGCTTCCAACCTGCACTGGTACTCCTTGTCTGACTCATTGCTGTTTTGAACTGATATGGCTTCCATTGGGCACTTCACAATTTCTTCACTGTCAGAAAGAATTGTTCATTCAATGGCTTCATTACTGTTGGGTCCAAATGCATGAATAAATTTTGTCATGTTCAATTTCTTGTTGTTAGAAAGAAGAGACCAATTCTCCTGTGATTCCTTCCCTTAATTTTATTTCTTCCTGCCCCTGCAATTTCCAACATCCTCATCATCAGTATTGTCAATACTACCATCAACTGCAGTTCTGGCACACTCACAATCACAAACAATTCATTCAATGTCCTTCTGTTTGTTATGGCTCATCTTCCCCTGGAACCGATTTCTCCAAATGCTCACTTCTCAAGACCACTTCATTTTCACCAACATGGAGATTGTCAAGACTTACTTTCCACTGCCCTTTTCCTGAAGTTGTGTGCGTTGTTCCCTTGAACTTGTGTTCATCAGGAAAAGATGAAATTTCCTCCCAGCTTTTTGATTCTACTCCAATCTGATTTTTGCATCAATTTTTCTGCCAGCACTTAATCTTGATGCTCTTTTTGCAGAAACAGTTTCACCCTCTTTTCCACTACTCTTTCTCCCTCCTGAATTTTTCAAGCAGATGTTGTTGTTGCTGCTTTTGTTCTTTGGAGAAGAGGAGGCTTTCCTATTTCCTTTATAGTATTTGCTACAATAAATTATCTGCAACACCAATCTGTCCGTCTTCTGCATTGACCTTTTCCTGATCATCCCTGGAGCCAATCTTTCTTCATTAGCATTTGTTGTTGCGGTTGTGTTCATGACAAGGGGGGACAAAATGGACAGAGTCTTGGTTGACATCTTTCATTCCTTTTCCTTTTCAATTGTTCCAGTATTTTCATCCACAGCTGCAACAAAAGCATTATTTTTGCCATCAGTAGTTTGCACCATTCTGTTGTTGGTTGTGTCTCCATTGTCAGCGGTATGCATCATTTTGTCATCAAGCTGTTGTTTGGCATTTGCTGCATTAATTTCATTCCCTTTGCCTTCAAATATATACCTGGCAGCAGCGCGCGCCAGTGACACAAGACTAGGAGATGGAGGTTGAGTGATTGGGTTGGGGAGTGGTGGAAGGGGTGGCAATGGCAGAGTCTTCAACATTGACAAAAAGAGCTTGGGGTTTGGCATGGTTGCGTTTGATTGAAATGATATTATTTTATGACAAAATATTTTGTTGCCAGAGGCATGTCAAATTTTAAAAATACACTTTTTTTGATGTGTCACATGTCATCATAGCAAAATACCAAGTTTGGCAGTAGAATTTCAAAACAAAAATCTTTTCATCATTGAAGTCAGCGCCAATTCACTACAGGATAACATTCAACCACAACCACCAAATTGTTCAATGTACTCAACAGCATCAAGAATGATGGCAACACCATTTGTTTGATGGGGACTTCAGCAGCCATCATAATTAGTGGATGGCTTCATGCATTTTTGACTATGGGACAAGATATGGGGGGCAGTATGGTCCATATTGCCAACTTCTGACCACTAGATCTGCAAAAACCTAGTATTTTGGGGCCTCAACCCCAAAATCCTAGGGTCTTGCTGGAACATAAATCAAGTGTGTGTTGGAAAAATTTTAAGCTTCTCACTGGAGTTGCAAACAATGATAGAAGCTTGCATTGAATATCATACCAATGGAAAAACTTTGGATTGGATTGGGGGTTGACTAAAACCAGCATTGACTTTAGTTTATTTCCAAAACTACCAACAATTGTATGTAGCACTGTGTCTCTAGTGCCTAAAAATGCAAGGACAACTACTTACATAATGAAACTTTTGGTACTTAATTTTTTACTTCCAACAGTCAAGTGAACAAGATCAGAAATTTTGATATGGTAGATAGGGTACTCTTTTAAAAAATATCAAATCTGTACACAAGAAAGCATTGTCAACAAGAGCATCTGATATTTCTAACAATAATATTTCATTGATCCAAGGTAAATAATCTACTACCCAACACACATTTTTGATTCATTGAATTAAATGAACACTTATTTCTTCCTAAGCTCTAATATTTGCAAAGAAATAACCAGCCAACATTGTTGCTGGGGGCATGTAGCCCCCATGGGTGCAGCAGCAATTACCAGAATAGATAGTTGTCCATTTAATTACTACCACCATGACAAGCTGAGTCTGTTGCCATCATCATTGCGAGAGTCCTGATGATGACCTCAAATTATGAGACCCTCATTTTTTGCATTTTTGTTGTCTTGCATCATATAACCAACATGTCTGCCAGGTACAATGAGAATTGGCTAATGTAAATTTGAAGGATGATTCCTAAAACAATGGAATCCACTATTCATCAAAAGCAATGAAGATAGTGATAATCATGTGTTGGAAAGGGACTCCTAAATGTTTCATATGTAAGTCAACACCTTTTGCAAAATATCCATTGCTGATGAAACCTATGTCTTGAAACTTTTTTATTGATTCAGTTTTGTGAGAAAAAACTCACCTGATAAATGATAAAGATTGTATTTTCTTTTAAAACAAGGCTTTACAGACATGGGTGATTGTATAATGATCCCACCTCTCTTCCTGACCACAGAAGGTGAAACATAATACATTTCAGAAAGTGTACCTTTTGTAAGGCGTTCTGACCTCTGAAAACTGAGGCACAATGAATGGAAAATGTAAATTTTGAAGCTTTGGGTCAAATACAGCTTGATGTTGCAGAAAAGAGTTCAACAACACAGTTGTGTACCTCATCCCATTCCTCCTGCTGACAATAGGAGGAACCCTGAACTTTTACCTCTGAGGAAATATTTTGTACATACAAAAGTTAAAATCAGAGTGTACAAGGATCACAAAAAACTTCATTGCAGTTGGTGTTAAGTGTGCTGACAAAAATCAAAGTTTTCAGTATTGTAGGTATTATGATTTCACAAGATACAAATAGTGTGAGGAAAAAATCTTCAAAGAATAAACTTCAACAATGATGAGGAGTGTGGGGAAAGAGAGAAGAAAGAGAGAGAAAATGAAGTGAGAGTATATGCTTGGAAATTGCGTAATAAGTTTCCATGCAATGCTCTGAGATTATTGACATTATTTGTTTAAAAAATTATCCAAGATTGATATATATCCAATAATAATTCACCACAAAATCATGTTCAACATTGCTGGCATGAAGAAAGCTTGCATTTGAGTAACTTTGAACTGTGATAGAATTGCCACTCATCAAAAACCAAATGTCATTATCTTCCAACACAAACTTATATCTTACTTTATCTTGTTGGATCAAGGATTGTTTGTATCCTCTGAGCAAAACTTTCTCCACAAGTATTAGAAAATGACTTCTAAAAGCAAAAACAAACAAACAAACAGAAATTTATAATCATCTAAAGATCTTACTTGCATTGTAGCACACAATTTTCTTGCACCATGTGTATCTGTCAAGATGACTAAAAGTCAGATCTGACTGGATATTTATAGAATGAATTCTTCAATGAAAAGGTAGCAGGAACATGATAAAGAATACCAAGATTAGAATGTGTTCCATGTTGTTAGCAGTTGATACCTGTTCCATAGCATCATTGATGCTGTTTTGAAAATAAATCAGTAGTACTGTCATCATGTGGTATTTGAGTAAAACAAAAGCAAATATTAGGATGGATGTTGTAAGAAGAATCTTGAAGACAGACAAAGGTCAGACTGAATGACTATCAGCAGACAAATAGAATGCATGAGAAGAAGCCCGACCTTGACTTTTCTGTCATGTAGCATCTTCAGCAAGTGGGTTGTAGAGTCCAGAATGATCTCATGAATTTCTGAGAGTTCATTCAGTTAGATTGATTCATGTCACTTTCCCTCACCATGCCAAAATTGCACTGGATCAAGGCATGATTTTTCCGATATAAGAGGAAAATGTAATTATCACACATACTAGCAGTGTTGCCAGATCAAATACTTTGTGATAAGTGGAATTCATGACTTCTATCTTTTTTATGTAATTCGGTTTTTTCATCTTGTCGACGCAAAATCAGGAAGGTATTTGACATATTCCCAATAATACTTCGTGAGTTTTTACAAGCGATGACATGAAAAATGAAGTACAATACAATGTCAAAACTGTAAATCCAATTCCAAATGCTCATATGGTATCGTTGTGCACGGACGCGAAAGGATTTGCTCAGTATTTTCCGAAGTCACCCATTCATTCTAGGTAGATTGAGGTAAACTGATGTTCAATTCACAGAAAACTGTGAAATGCATGCTGACTTAGAGCAAACTTACAAAACCTTTTCTTTAGTTGCATGTCTTACCTGCATTGCATTTGTTGAATGAATCAAGGCAAAAGAACGAGTTTTGGAGAGTTTGGTATTGATTCAGCTGCGGTGTCAGCGTCCTCTCACAAAGTGTGTTTTTCACCATGAATCATGATCCGATGAATGACCGATTGATCTCATTCTTGTTTCGACTTGTTCACTTCACGATGCGGGGCAATCTAAATTTGCGCCAATCTATGCAGTGAAAATTGACTGAAGACACAGTTTTCCATACTCGAGAGGAATTATCTCAATAGCGAATGAAGTACAATATGACGATGGTTTCTCCGGATAAAATTGCTTTTCTTGTTTTTGCACAGTCGACTACTCCTTGATTCCTACTGACAATTCATTATTCTTAGAGCATCAAACTTGATATTGTATGGAGTTATGTAGGTGGATTGCACGACGACTCAATTTAACAGAAATAAAATAGTCCCAGCAAAAGGCATATTTACTATGATGACGATCAAACTTCATTTTACCTTCAACCTTGGCACATCATGGGATTGCACTTCAATAATGTAAATAGAAAAGAAGAGCGAACACTTCTTCCAATCCCAATCCCTTCCTCCCCTCCACTCTCCTTAATAACCTTATCAATAAATTCGATTACATCCATCAGGAGCGACGACCCGAATTCATTCAATGGATTCGTGTCAGAGTCAACCATCAAATGACACGCCAAAACTTTCTTGCGCGCAACTGATGGTTTGTTTTCATTACAATTCCATTCCAAATGTCGACGCAAGTCCTCCGACAAAGGGTTATTGTTTACGGGAAATTCACCGAGAGAAATGAGAGTATGGTTAGAAAAATAGGTTGCATGAATACTTGTTCTGTCGCACACGACGGACTCAAATGAATTCAACCCGGAATCAGAATTATTGGAAAGTTCTGAATTACCACGAATTGCGAGGACTCTCAAAATTTTGTTTTTCTTTAACGCATTTCCAAATAGACGAGCCATTGCACCACCAAAGTTTTGTCCCCCCAATGCGAGCTCTTCTATCTTGCATGCCGAATTCTCTAACATTCCAGCCAAGCATTCAAACCCATTGGAACCAATCGCTTCAGCGAATGGGGAAAGTGTGATCTTTTTTGGAGTCAATGGTGCATTTCCCACAAAAGCAGAAACCAAAGCGCGTACCATGTCATCATTCATGTCATCAAAACCCAAAACAATTTCATTTAGAGGGCGACTTCTACTCAAAATCAGAGATAGAAGGCATTGTAATCCACCGTCGTGTTGACGCAGCCCCTGCGAGTCTAAGAAGTGTACCTTCTCTAAACTTGGATTGCTTGTAAAAAAAGGACCCAGTATTCGAACAACGTCCCAAACATGTTCACGAAAGTCAACAAAAACGATTTGCTGGATGGATCGATTTTCTTTCATCCCCCCCGCCAATAGTCGCCATCTTCGCCGCGAAAATTCTGCGGTATCCCAATGTCTTTCGTACGGACGAATGAGGCCAGGGCCATTCAACTCGATCTCCTGAACGTGCGTGTTGCGCCCAATGAGACGGCCGAGGAAAGAGACTTCCTCGTCGATGAATTCGTCATATTCCCAGTTTTGCTCAATGAGCAGATCGGTGATGTTTGCGTCGTCGTTTTGGAGTCTGGCGAGTAGTTGTTCTCGTTCGAGACCGAAACATAATTCTTGGGTTGTCGTATCTGCTTCGAAACTGGATGATATTTCCACGACAGGGACTAATTTTTTTACTCGTCGTGGTCGTGACGTTTGTTATTGTTGGACGCTGAGAGGTCATTGCATTTGGCGACTGCTGTGAAAAGTGCTAATTAGAGAACTGCAGTCCATAGTTTCAAGTTATGTTTGCTTGATGAGGAAATTAACGGCTCCATTTTGAAGGTCGGAAGGATAAAATTTGAAAAAAAATGAAAAATAATATTTTTTCATGACTCTCTCTTGTTCGTACTTATCATATCTTATGGGCCTCAAAGAGGTGCGTAAGCCCACGATAAGTTAATTGGACCTTATTGTACTTTTTCGGTCAAGATAGAGTTACGATAAATATTCCTAATATATATTATAATATTGTAGTACCATAAAATCAATCAATAGGTATAGTAAAACATCACGGTTAATGTTTGTGACATTTCATCGACCCGCCCACAAAAAAGGTTCCGTCGCTCGCGGCCCAACATCCACGGCCGGGACAACCTCATCACCAGGAATTCTAGCAAGTCTCATCCTTAGGACGACCTCGCGAGCGAGAGACAAAACCTTAGAGACCCAAGATCCTCCTCACGAGACCATGATCGATCTTGGAACAGCTGCGAAGGAACTGTAACCAGTGATTTCTTATATTATGCGTTCATAGAGCCCCCCTTTTCCAACACAATCGTCGTTGTTGCTTCTGTGACCTCTGGCTGTGAATTGCGTGAATTCCTTTTTTCAAATTTTGTTACTGCTCGGAGTATTTTTCAAGTGCATCTTGATATTTTCAAATTGATAACGTGAGGTCTCAGTTAGCATTTTTGACTCGTTGAAAAAATGAGTACCCAAGGAAAGACTTCGCCCCTCCTCGAATTATTTCTCAGAATCAACACGAACAGTCCTCGCCTCGATTCTTCAGCATGGGATTTTCTCAGCATACATGATACGTACAAACTTCGCGTTCTTTCCAAATCCATACGTGATGCTCTGAAGCAAGTCGAATATAATCGTTGTCGCGATGGAAAGGATTATCTCGTCCCTTTTCCAGGCTTCCCTGGAGTGCTCTTGACGTCATCCGATGTAAAGAATGGAGCTGGTCTATTTACTCATCAACTGGCGTCGTTGGGGGCGATGCATAAGGCGGAAAATAACAATACTAAATTTGGTGCTCTTCGTGGAGGTATGTTGCTCGTTGCTCGTTATGTCGTAGATCCTGCAAATTATACCCCTTGTATCGATGATGGGTTGGAATCAGCTGACGTTGAATCGTTCATGACAATTTTTGCCTTAAAGGAATACTAGGAGATGCCCCGGGACTGGGTAAGATAATGCTATGTAAAAATACTGTAGTTGAATGAGCTTGTGCCGAAATCAACTGATCCCGAACGTATTGCTCGTGTGTTCGCTGACTCTCCATCGCAACATTAAGGAAAAACAATTACCATGTTGGCTCTGATTGCCAACACCGCTGGGTGCAAACCACAGGAGCCTGACGAATTTTACGACAATGAAGCCATCGACGAACACTGGCAGAGAATGAGAGTCAATCCAGTCTTTCGCGAAGAGATTTTGAAGTCTCTCAAACCGATTCGCGAATTTATTAAAACCAGCAACGACCCCGATGGATACAATCTCTTCAGAAAAGTTGCAGAATTCTCATCCCCGCCATACTCCGACGATAGGTTTCCGACCGTTGGCGCCTTTGAAGCTTTCGTCAGTTCGAAAATGAAGGGGACAGTTCCTGCATCGACAATCGATCTCTTTCGAATGAAAGTAATAGCGTTCAAAGCTGGTTTAGACAAACGAAACCGCCGGTTATTCAACAATCCAATCGGACGGAGGATGATGTTCGAACGAAATCTCATAACTGCCAGCACCAACCTTATCATTGTGCCCGATGCACTGCTCGAGCATTGGGCGGAACAAATTAGACGGCACATTAATATTGGCATTTTTGCAGATCCCATTGATCGGAGAGGGCACGAAGGGGTTGTCTACATTGACGGCGTTGGAGATATATCCACCGCTCGCTACCCATTGAATCACAATAGCAGTATGCCGATGTTGTCACAGTTCGAGTTGGCCAACTATTTGATAGTTCTTGTCCCGTTTTCGCGAATTAAAGAGCATTACTACTTGCGCAAACGCCAGAGAGACGAAGGCATCATTCTTGGAAGCCGCGAATCTACCGCTTCTCAGTCTTCACTACTTCAATTGAGATGGTTCCGGATAATTGTCGATGAGGGCCACGAGCTGGGAGAGCACGATGCTGGGAGCGATGTTACTCATTTTATCAATGACCTCGCCAGCGAAAGACGTTGGGTCATGAGTGGGACACCGACTACTGGCGATGAAGATAGCCCAGATTTCACGGCAAAAGGGTTGGATCAACTTCAAAGGCTACTCCTTTTTCTTCGTCATTCAAAGTATGGCGTGTCCCATGATGGGGAACATCCATCTGTTACACATGAGGGCGAGTCGAGAAAAGAACTAGCAAAGAATACATGGGATAATGTTGTTAAGACTCCATTTCTGAATAAGATTGAATCGGGTAGGGAGGAGCTTTACAACATATTGCATGAAGTGATGGTGATGCACAAAAAGGAGGACATCAATCTACCAAAACCAATCTTCAAGCAGGGTGAAGTAATTGTCGTCATTCCACCGAACGTACAATCTACAATTGTTGACGCCGTTCATTCTGCAGGTAATGATACTGCGGCATACCTTGAAGCAATGTCCAAACTGGGGGTATGTGAAAAGAGATTGACCTCAGAGGAGCTTCGCCGTAAAATTGCATTGAAATGTGAAGGATCTGCCCGATTCGATCTGCTACTTTCCGAGTACTTAGGAACCGACCGTTTCCAATCATTGGTGGATGAAAAACAAGCTCATTACATTGTGGAGGCTGTCGAGACAGAAAGAAAGAAATTGAACGCGAAAGGAGGATCAATACTAGAAAATTTCGATGCACCTATTACAGCTGCCACAATTTCGAACAATGTCGCCTGCGATAGGAGACCAATCAAAGCGGTTGTTTACTCTCAATCACATAACAATCTCCTTTCAGTGGCTGAGTATTTTTACAGGTCTTTTCGTCCAGAAAATATTGCAGAACTGACGGAGGGAAAAATTGCAGATATGGCTTATGAGCTTGGTCGCTTTCGTAACAGCTACAAGGAGGGTAAGAAATGCCCTATCTGTGGAGGTTGGAACGATTACAATGGAAAAAAAATGATTGGATGTCGTTCCTTGCTAATGGAAGTTTGCGATGCTGAAGGGCGAACGTTCCTTATCGAACCAGAGCGAGTCAAGAGGGCAGCAGGACAATTCGAATTTAGCAGTTCTAATGTCGGTGCAGTTGGGACTCCAGTGGATATTGATCGACTTGGAGGCGCTCCATTGAGCGAGTATCGTATATCGCACAAGAATTGGCAAGTTGGAGACTCATTGTGTATTGATGCTCGAGGTGATCATCCTTTGTTTCGGAAGCGATGGAGTCACGATCAATGGGTAGCTTACGGTTCAGATAGATGCATGGAATTAGCTGCAATGGATGGATACCAAGGTAGAGATGGATTTTTGGGCCCACTTCCAGAATACGAAAAAAAAAGCGATAGCGTGTATGTAAAGTTGAACAAGTGGCAAGTTTGTGGAAAGTTCCATGGGAAAAATCGTTGGTACTCAGGCCCTACTCTTGAGGGTGCTAAGTTGGAGAAAGAATCGCAGGATGTATTCCTACTTCTTTTAGATGCAAAACTTTCTCACGGGCTCGATTTGAGTTTTGTCACCCATCTATTTCTATTGGAGCCTATAGACGATGCAGCGTTACTCGAGCAAGTTACGTCTCGTGCTCATCGCTTAGGATGCACAGGTCCCGTAACGATTGAAACTGTTAATGTATGGCAAGAATTAGATGAAGAGACGAAAAAAGTGGCAAAAGAGTTCTCATCGGTTATCCAATACGAAGACAGGAAAGAGTTGTCAAAGGCTGTTTGTGAGCACTGCTATCGATCATTTGAAAGCCTTGAAAAGGCAGAGAACCACGAACAATCTTGTGAGAGGAACCCGGATAGCGAAGTTGTAGTCGACCCCTTCCACCTGAGCTCAGTTTACAGGGACATTAAGCCACCCGCTCCCGTGTCTGTTTGCCCGCTCTAGAACTTGCAATAATGCTTCATTGTTTGCTCAATTGAGGAGATCAAGGGTGTGGTAAATCTACACTGTAAAAAAAAATAAGAAATCCAAGTTCAGAGCCTTTGGTAGTTGAAAAATTCACACTTAACTTTGATTTCATTCGTGAATTTTTGTCAGGAGCTAAGACGATTTGAATTTGAGAAGATAGAAGATTCCTATCTCCTTTGAACAATTCTAACTTTGATTATGTATCACTCTTATGTTGATGATGAGACATTCTTGACCGAAGAGAACATTACTTCATAATCATAAAATTTGCTACTGTCGTCATAGCAGGCAATGCAACTAATACCAAAAACGGCGAATTTTATGCAATGTCAAGTTGAAGTGTTCATATAAGTCATTCAAAATCAAAGTGAAGTCATGTTGTTTAGGATCCGTTCTATTTTTTTCCCTGATTGAACTTTGTACTCATGTATCGTGGAAATTCTAATTCAATTGCTTTATGTCCTTGTCCAAAGTGGCATGTTTCAATGTAAACTCTGCTTCTCTGCTCCCTGATCGTTTTTTTCAAGACTGTGA
>JALLPE010001706.1:0-11155 GCA_036940025.1 Conticribra weissflogii
AGTGCTGATGAAAAGAGCTCCACCCAAACTGCCCCCGATTTGCAAAATCATGACTAGAAGCATAGCATTCCTCCTGCCTAGGATATCTCCCAGAAATCCACCGATTAATTGTCCGAGAATCATGCCCGCCAAAAGGGAGGATGCGACAATGGAGTCTTGTTCGTCATCTTCTCGTTGCTGCTCGTTCGCATCGTTTAGATCTCGTATCATTACGGAGAGTGAAGCTTCTTTCGCCAATCGACGAAAATGATCTCTTTTGGGGATTATTCGAAAAAAATTTATCTCTACGTGAGAAAAGCAAAGCGATACCCATTTCACCGCCGATGTAAACATGCACGCCATTGCTTTCACAACGGACTGCCCATCAGATGTAAAATACGTTGCATCGAAACTCGACAGTGACTCCTCCGAAAAGAATGAAGCGGAAGTTGACTCTTCTCTAGGTGATGAATACGCATCATTTCCGCCGTTATCACCAGCAGCAGCAACCTCCATAGAATACTTCAAGACCGGCAATACGATGCCCACATTGACAGCGTTGTAAGACGTGGAATAATTGGAAATCATGGCTGTCAATTGATCCGGATTTCGTAAAGCATTCCTGAGAAGGTCAAAGCAGGAGGTTGAAGTTGAAGACGAGTCCTCGGATGTTTCTGATCCATCGTCGTAGTCATGCTCGGGAGATTCATGTGGAGCGGACGAATTGTTTTCTTTCATTGGTGGAAGAGATGCATCAACACCATTTGTTGCGGTTGTACTGGATGGAGATTGCGGGGAAGTCGGCATTTCAGTCGGCATTTCGGACTTTGACCTGGCAACTTGGCGGTGGGAATCATCCAAGTCAGCCGAGGATTGCCGCATACGGTCAGTCAGTGGCCCAATCAAGTCTAGATTAGCAGCAACTACCTAATACTAGAGGTCTGGGTATTGTATCGTTGTAAGTCTGTGACTTCGGAAGTAGAGAAATAGTTCTGAAATCGTGAAGACTCGGTTCTTCTGTATATCAGTAGTTTCCTACCATACCCCTACTAGTAGTACCTATCGTGAAGAAACAACGATGCGTGTTTGGAGGTCTTGATCACAAAAAACACCGTGAAAATCTCGTGTTTCTCCGACCACGTACCACGTTGCGAAGAGCGCTGCTTTTTTGCCGTTTTTGGTCGCACACAACATCCGTCCTTGCGTGCGTGTTCATAATATAATATTATGTCACAATGAAAAATTAATAAATATATTTGGTTCATGCCGGAGTGTCCGGGAGGAAAGGAAACTCTGTCTATGCCGACTTGCCATAATTTAATTTTAATAAATTGAAAAAGGGCACATACTGCGAAATCGTTAACACACAAGCCGAAAAATTATCCATCAAACTAACGTCACAACACACAACATCATGCAGTCACTTCGTTCATCTCAATCTCTGTCAGCAGTCTTATTTTTAATATCGACTCTTTTCATAAATTTTGGAGTCCATGGTGCATTCGTTGGAAACATCCTCCGCAATGGTCTAGTGTCATCGTTTCCTGAGCCTTCCATTGGGGTTAGACATAAATCGGGAAATCGGGCTTTGACTTTGTCGAAGGCTGAAGTTGATCATCAAGAAAAAATTGTCTACGGAAGCAGCATCAATGATGAAAATAAGAGACAAAAAATGAATAGGAGATCCTTCCTCTCCAATATGCTGACCAGCGGCACCGCCCTTGCATCCTCGCAATTACTTCCAACTCAAGAAGCAAATGCGATACCCTTCTTAGATGGAGGATCCGACCGTCGCCAATTGGAACTTTGCCTAGTCACCATCCTTCGGACCCAATATTGGGCCAAAAGCGTGGCCAAGTCTTTGAAGGACAAATTACTCACTCCATTGGACGAGCAAGCAGAACTAGTTTCCGGACTGAGCGATACGCAAAAGAAACAACCGTATTTGGAAGCCCGCCTCGGAGCAAAGGCTTTGCTCTCCAAAAAAATCGGAGGGGGGGCTAATGCCAAAGTTGTGAAGCTGGCTTCTTTTCAAATAAAAGACTGTCTGAAAGATGGAAAATACTGGTGCGGAGTGTTGGCTAAAAGTGGGAATTTGAATTCGTCCAGTAATCAGAAAGCAATTTGCAATCAAAAGTTGGAAGCATATGCAGATGAACTTATTGAATCTCTTGCTTCTCTTGTGGAATTTGATGGACTTGACAATACAATCGATCCTTCTCCGAGATCGTCTTTGATGCTAACTATGTACACGAATGACAAAGGAATTTTTGCGTATAAGACGTTGACGCAAAGGGTAATTCCAAGTTGCGAGGATTATTTGGGAGTGTTTGGTCCAGAGAGGAGAAAAGTTTGTGAGGATTTCATGAGGAAGGATTATGCTGAAGAGATGATGATATAGAGTCCTTCAATGCGTACTATTGATGCCGCCAGATTTTCAAACGATATCAAGGATGACATCAATATTTTAACTTATAACATTTTACATGCGTCCTAGCTTTCTGCCAAGCTTGCAATTTATTGGGCGATAGATGGACCGTCATTTTGAGAGCAAAAAGTGTGATTATGTAAACAGACCACCATCCATACATTACTTTAATTGGTTACTTTGCTCTTGGTTTCGCATGCTCTTCATCACTGCTACCTGAATTTTTAGACTTGGCTTTTTTGACATGAGGGTACCAAACGAATCCAACTGTAATAAAAACAAATGCAAAAAATCAGAATATCGAAACTTGATAGCTTCCTGTATCCACCGATATTGTCACTTACTGTCATCGAGCATTTGGATACGTTCTGGTTTGTAGAAACAAGTGTAACCAGAAATGACGATGAGCACGAAACAACAAAGAGTGGACAAAGTAAGAAAAGCTCAGCTACCGCTCACCTGGAGTAAGCCAAGCCCTTTTCCCTGCTTTCAAATGGCTAAATTGGGCACGTTGGTTCATTACCCACCATGCAAGCTTGCGGTTTTTAGTGTAGCCATGAGGAACGCGACAGTGGCCATGGTCCTTCCTTGAAAACCAAAAATTCGCAACGCTTAGAGTGATGATGAAAGCCTCGAAAAAACAGCTAATAAATCGAAGCGAGCAAGTAAAACGTACTGAAATTGGACCAACTCGTTGTAGCGGTCTATCCAACGGGCTTCCCTTGCTTTGAGTGGCTTCTTCGACGAACTCGTTGTTGAATCCCCACCGGATGGAACGGCCTGTGAAGTATTGACGCCATTTGAACTAGATTCCTTGCGAGCAACTTCGCTACTCATTGAAACATGGGGAACTGGACATAGTTGCCCGATGGGTTGAGTTGAGTTGTTTGAAAAGCCTCCAGATGTCCCCTGATCATTTGCGTTCGCATTATTGTTGAGTATATCAGCCAATTGACTTGCAATGGAGGAATGCAGAGGATTCAGCGACGATGCGAGATTGGGATTGAGGGTTTCTAACGGCGCTTGAACAGAATTGAAGTTGAAGGCATTTTGCTGCCCCATCACTTCTTGCATCATGTTCCGAAGAGACAAATTGCTCGTATCAGGAAATCCTCCCAACTGAGGCACTTGCGGGGAGTTAAAATTTATCAAATTCGAGAGTTGATCCAAGTTGGCGAGTTGGAACCCGCTGATTTGTGGGTTCAAAGGAATTATTCCGTTGGCTTGAGCTAAAGCCAGCTGAAGGGAAAGATTTTGGTTCTGTTGCACGTTACCTGAGAATGGGAATGGCCTCGGCAACAAGGAATCAAGATCGTTCAAAGAAGATGCCATCTGATTTTGATTGCTTGTGGGAATAATTGATGGCAAGAAAAAATTGCCGATGTTGGACCCATTCCCCAATCCCGGAAGAGACCCGCTCACGTTGCCATGATTATTGGAATTGTTGTTGTTGTTGTTGTTCATGCCTTGAAAGGAGGAGAGCTGAGACGAAAGTGCGCTTGGCATCATGTTGAAATTAGGGTTGTTTATTGCATTCAGAAGATCGGCAATGGTCAAATCGTTCAGAGATCCTGCATCGTAGTTATTGTTCCCCCCCAAACTGAAATTATTACTATTTCCCCTCCTGCTGGCTTCGTCACCTGGCATTGCGCTCGAATTCGATAAAAACTAGAAAGTGTTGAAATACCAGAAGATCACTCGAATCAAAAGGACAGTTACAAATACGTGCAGAGCCAGCGAATGAAATGGATCATTGGTTCGTAGACTTAAGGAGCCTGTCGCTGTGATCACATGGGTAAAGAGCAAAACCAACGATCGAAGAGCACACATCAGTAATGAAAAGACGAGTTGACGGCACCAAATAATATATCCATCGGGACCACCGCGTCCTATCGATCTAGGGGAGGGCAATGAGCAGGTATCTCATATAATATATGTACAACGATCGAGGCAGCAATAAACTTATGAGTGTTCATTTTCGCACCGAACGAACTATCGGCTGGAGTAGAAACAACTGTTCAGGTTTGCCAACACTGCGACCGGCACCCGCGCATCGCAGCAAACGGAAACCTGATATTTTACATTAGAAACCATCATTTCCCTCCATCGATATCGTTATCTGCGTCACAACATGATGGGCAAACAATTGCAATCTTCCTGGTTGAAGGACGACTTATTGTAGTGTTATGAACGACAATCGCTCTGCCCACCCTCTAATAGACGATTATATACACCTTACTGCTCTCACCTAATTCTTGAACTGAGCTTTTGACAGCGATGCTATCGTTGTTGCGTTATGTAACAAAAGACGACAATAGTAATAGTATTATTTGGGCGATTGTATTAGAAGAGGTTTTAATTAATAAATAAATAATAACAACAACGAACATCATACGATTCTCTAATATTTAATTATGTACATTTATTGTACAATACTGCCCGTCTCCTTTCGCGCGGTAGACGTTATTCGTTAGTTGTGTCGTGTTACTGATAAAACTGACAATACGAAGAAAACGAAGCGAAGCAACACACCAAATAAGAAGTAATCAGTGCATATCACGTCACTCTATCACATATATAACTAATTTTTTAATGGAAAGGCAGCCAGACGCCGTCATAAACTTACTCAGTTTTCGTTGGTGATGCGACAGTAACACCTCTCTCCAGTTGAACTCTACAAGTCTGATCCAAAATAATTATGATATATATTTTTGATGGGAAGAGAAAGAAATCGATTACATATATTGCTATTGTATCGTACAACACTTCAAAATGTTATTCAATTCTTTTTTGTCGTTCGGATGTAGGTTTTGCACAGTACAAAAATAAAAACTCAAATGGAAGATAATGGAATGGCGATATTTTTTAGCGATATTTTTATTGTTGTGTTAAATCACATTACTACTAAGGAACTAGTATTACAGATATTATCTGTGAAGTTGACCATCACCGATATTATCTGTGAAGTTAACTACTATCACCGATATTATCTGTGAAGTTAACTATCTCAGATATTATCTGGAAGACAATGGATTAGCAATCATTTCTAGTAAATTTCCTATGTTCATACATAACAAAAAATTGCAAATCCAGTTTCCTGATATTTAACTATTACAGATAATATCAGTAATAATTAATTGCTGCGCTGCTCTGTGTTTGTATACACCCGTTACACTAAATAATGAAAATAATAACTGTTACAGTCATTATCTGTGCTACTTAATTATCAGAGTTATTATTGGTGATAGTTAACTATCACAGATAATATGTGATAGTTAACTACCATGGTTATTTTTAGTCCATGACTGTGAAATTCAACAAAGCTGGTGCCAGAGTGCAGCAAAAATTAGAATATGACCACCAAAAGCAACCATCAAATATCAAATCCTAGTTGCCTTTGCAGCATGCGCTGTGCACTCTCTGCCTTGCTAATACCCAATTTTCCTTGTCTATCCTCCTGACAGCCTCCCATCCACCATCATTGGCATCAATTTCAAAAGTCTGATGTGATGCCATCAGCATATGCTCCAGCCAATCCTGTCTTGATATTCAGAGCAACAATAAACTGTAATGCAACCTCAAGCAGCAGTAGCAACAAGAACAGCAGCAACAAAACTTTGAAAGGCACCAAATGGTTTGTAAGAAAAACCTAGGATGCCTTGGACATTGCAGACATGGAAGCCTAACAGGAGGCCTTCCAGTGATCTCTCTTGGTTGCCCTAATTGCCAACAATATGTGTTGGCAGCGTGGCCATTGCAAGCACCAATGAAACTGGCACCAGGAGCACCCCCAGCACCACCACCTCCTTTGCCATCCTTGCTGCCAAACTTTCCAGAGAAATCCTCACTCTGCTCCTCAATCCAAATATATCCCCCTCCCCCCAATCATTTGGGGATTGGCCATCAACTGATATTTTTTGCCTTTTTTGCTGCCGCCCCCCTTTACAGAGGACAGAGGAGGATTTCCCTTCCCCTCTTTGAAACCCTCATGGCTGCTGTGTACACAGGACTCCTTGTCACCTACATCGCCATCACAGAGGGGACAGCTGGAGAGATAGTGAGGACCGTGGGGGTGTTTATCTGCCAAGTGGTCAATTGGGCCTGGGAAAAGTACAGGGAGCTGGAGGCAGGTCAGAAAGTCAAACAGGCCATCATGGCTGTGGAGACAATCGGGAAGGTGGCACCCACATTTACATTGCAATCAGAGGAGTTGGCTGCTGAAGACAATATCAACGTTGTCAAGGACATATGACAGGAAGTCCAATGGGCCACATGACAGGCAGAGGAAAGCAGCAGGTCTTTTGCAATGGTTCCCTCCATAATACCAACGTATTGGTCCAAGCATCTCAAGACATCAACAACTCCAAAAAGATCAAAGAGGAGGGGGTGCACCAGAACTGTGAGGAGGAAGCAGTGGCACAACAGGCCAAGGAGGAATTGGCAAGGAAGGAACAGGAGGTGTAGATGGCAATCAAGGCAGAGCAGCATCATTTGGAGGAATTGGAGAGGATTTGCAAGATATAGTGGTTGGAGGAGCATAATTGGCTGGTAGCAGTGTGATGGGCAGTGAGGGTAGAGGAGGAGAGGAGGTTCATCAAGGAGGTGAGGTTGGTGAAACAGACAAGGATTGAAGAGGATATGAAATTGGTGGAGGAGGAAATGGGTCAATTCCTTAAATATATATTCAATATCAATTTATGCTGTAGTGTCATAACAACACTAGACATTTGTTGCTTGTTTTTTGCCTACTCATAGTCACTTGATCTAGTCCATTAGCGTTTTTTCAATATGTCAACTAAATGTCATTTTTAATGTGTCATGTCACCTGTTTTATTGTGTTGCAAGGAATGTCAATTCCAACTAAAAGATGTTACTGCGCTATAATTTTATTTCCTCTCACAAAATATTCCATCTCTTTTGTGTATGAGTACAATGAAGTGCTGGAGGTGATGAAATAAAAGTTACTGTCTTATAGAAAGTGACCATTCATGGAATTTGATGAGAGGGGTGACAGCAACAATCAACCCACAAAAAGCGCTGGGAAGTAAGTTTTAATGTTGTCATGGTGTAAAAAATATTGGTAAATTATCAAAATGAACTTAAATTTCAGTAAAAAATGATAACTCAAAATATTGATATATTATCTGTTTCACATAAATATTGGTTTAGTGTGTAATTATTTCTTATGAAGTAATAAATGCCTTACAATAGTGGACACCATTTGATACAATATTTAATTCATGCTAAATGTGATTTTTTTGTTATTTTTGTAACTTTCTATGTCACAACATTGCGTTCCTAGTTACATGAAAAATTGTCAATGTCATTAAAAATTGTGATATATCTCAAAATGAATCGTGACAGTGTTGCTGTTAAAAGTTTTTGAGATGTTGCATTATTCAACCACTCCAAATAAGCCATCAATGACAACATGCACTGTTTCCAATAATCGAAATGAATTGTTAAGAACACCAAGGCAAGTGATTGTGGATGAGTGCAACTACCACCTGGAGGAAGCTGTAAAATACTTACCTCAGCAAAGAGGTTGAGGACATGCTTGCTGCCCAGCTGGGGATGATCCAGCATATGAAGTGCAATGAATCTGGTAAGAATGTAACTCTCATGACAAATGTGAGCACAGCAAGATCACTTACCAAGCCATGGTCCTCCAGGGAAAAAAAGAACTACCTTATATTGCAGTCTAAAAGGACCACCAGTATATGAGGTCCATTGCTAAATCTTGTGATGTTTTAGTGAACGTCAGTGTAAATGTTGAATCAAACATATTTCCAAAGGAATTTATTAACTTTTTCAAAACCTGCACAAAATTCTGAAAAAGGTGATGTGTTGCATGTACCACTTTGGGCTCATCAAAAGATGGACACAGGACATGTGAAAAAAGCTGTATATTTAGAAGTGCTGCAGAAGCAAAAGGACATTCTGGGCCCAAAACATCTCCTACCAGCAACCACATCACATTGCACATTATTGGATTTGATAAGAAAAATAAGCATGGTTGTTCCTGTTCTTGCCATTAGATACACTCTGCCATTTTGATGGCAGTTGGAATTGTTGTATGGCTTTGGTTGACAACAGAGTAGATTGGCCAAAAACAAGCAATGCAGATGGCAAAGAGACTTGCTGCATTTCATGCACCCCCAAGAACCTTGCTGTCTCTTAACACTCATCATACCATGATGGAAAGTATGCAAAGGTGATCAAAATTTTGATAAATACTCAACATCACCATTCATCAAACAAACTTACACGTGGAACTATGGTTTTGCCAATGCAGAAACTATTACACCACCTAATTTTGAAGTATACTTGACAACTCCAACAACATTACTCACAAATAGAAAATTCGGTGAATATGAGAATGTTGTGACAAAAATTAAATTAGTATAATTATCATTTTTGAATGAACAGTTGTGATAATTTTTAGTAACATGTTATGTAGTACCTGCCATGAAACAAACTTTTATGTTATTCTACCATTTATTCTCTACAGTCAGTCCTTGATTGCAGAGCGATTGGTTTAGATTAAATGATAATACCTAAACCCAGAACATCATCTTTCTTGATCTTATACCCCTCATTTGAAAGCCTGTGAATGGAGCAATAATCAGCACCTCACTAGAAGACATCCATCTTCATTTGAAAACAATGCATATTGATGCCAAAAAGAAAGTTACATTGAAAAACAGCGAAGTTAACCACGATCATCTCCACTTCAATTGCTCAACATTGAAATCAATAATCAACTGCATCATTTTTGAAAACCACTCACATCCCTTTTTACCATGCATTTCTCACTTATTTTTGCAAGAAAGTCCTACATTCACTCAAAACCAAAAAGACAATCAACTCAAATAATGGAAGTCTTGTCAGTGCTACCTTATGCCTGTTTGCTAACATCCAATCCCCCCACTGATGGAAAGTTTAACTCTTGAGAGATTTAATCAAACCAACATCAACAGGTTGGTATAAAGTGTGCAGCCTCCAGGGAGATTAATCACTTCACAACTAACCTTTGGATGCTGTTGACAGCACAACCCATCAAGTGGTATCAATCTTGATCTTAGATAACTACTTTGACAATACCTGGACAGTAGTGTTGATTTAGGGAATGAAAACCATATCAACCCAATCAATCATGCATTTCTCATCCTTCCATGCATTGATTAGCAAGATTGGTTGTTCATGCCATAGAATATACCCTAGACAAGTACCTTTCAAGATTAGAAAATGTTTCAAGGTTGCACCACTTGCAGTGACCACAACAGCTAGAGAAGTCTGTTAAGTGTAGCATGTAGATTTTGTATTGCAACAGATTTGGCACCCTCAAATTAGAATATTCTCTTTGAATGTAATTTGAAAAATGGTGTTTGGTCAATATTAATCACATATGCTAAGTTATTATACTCATTATTCACTATTTTTCTTTCATGACTCATGTATTCCTTTGCCTCTGCAGTCATAAGCTTGTGATTGTTGAGATGCATGAGTTCCCATTAAAACACAAGATTCGATTTGCCCAATAATTTGACAACAGTAAAAACCTCTGCATGCTGTGATTATTAAAAATTGAGATGCAATTCTTTAGCTTTCATGACTACAGTTCTGCTTAAGACAGGCATTCCTGTGTCCTCTAATTCAAAGTTGTATGCCAGTAGTGTATCAGAACATCTGTCAAAACTCCAATTCTCTGTTCATGAAGTCTACAATTGTTCATGCTTCAATTATTTATGATACATGGAATATCTGATCCCATATTCCTTGCAAGAACTTCTTGTAGACATAACTTCAGAGTAAAGGATCTTTGATCTTTTTTGCATCCAAATGTTTGTTCATCAATTGCAAGAGGCAATCTGAATTTATTTGTTCAGATTCAATCAATTTCTGGATATCATCATCCAACTGAAATAGCTCATCATCTGGACAGCCACTTTTAGTATCACTATCAAAATCAAGCTCATCATCAGGAGAACCGTTTTCCAACATCCCCATCTAAATTCAAATGATTTCCATCAGCAGATATATCCAACATTAGTTATTTGTTAATGACCACCTTTGATTGTGGGATACGTGGCTTGTTTGTTAAAGGAGGATGTCAACTCCACCAGCCAGGAACTGGCTGGGCGGATTTGCCATTTTCCAACAATAAGAAGCAAAAACAACATCAGTCACAAACTGTTACCAGTCACCTCATGTTTCTAACAAGTTTGGAAAAAATGAATTCATTCATAAAAGACTCTTCTGCACCCCAAGAAAAAGTAATATGACTGAACAGTTAGCTTTCATGCCATGATGAAAAACCACTGTGTTAATTTTAATAGCAAATATTGTTGTGTAAGGCCCACCAGTTCCAGAATAGTTTATGATGTGGAACATTTGCAGCTCTTATACACTGTAATATACAGCATGTTGCATATGACCCCAGCATGAAAGTCTGTCATTAATGACATTACAGACCTATCATTTGACAGAATGAGAATGCCTCATGCGCCAAGCACAAGTTCCAGGATTGGCTGAGACAAAATGCACCAGCAATATAATCATAAAGGGAACTCAATGGAGTTCAATGTACTTGTAATCTTCACTTTGTTGGAAAAATCAAATAATCAAATATTTCAAAATTCAATATGAAAGTCACTGATGTTGGACATAGGGAGACATTTTAGAAAAATCCTGAAAAGTGCGAAACTTTAGAATAGAAAAACATACTTATGTGACAGATATTTTCAA
>JALLPE010001707.1:0-11152 GCA_036940025.1 Conticribra weissflogii
GCCAACCACTTGGCCATGCTGTGATGTTGTCTGTATTGCCTGTGGTTGCTTTGACTTTTTACTTCTTTGTCTTCCTTGTCAATATCCATTTCAAAAATGGTGCTGTCGAGACAAGTCATGAAGATGTGGAGATGGGTTGGGACCATGCTTCCTTCACCCCTGATGATGGCAGATAACTTATGGTGTGGGTGCTGAGTTGTGTCCAGGCGCCAAGATGAAGGAGGAGAGGGCTGGAGGCCGACAGCCAAGAAACATGGTCTCATTGGCAGTAGCCACATTGGCCAAAAATGATAAAAAACACACCAATCAACAAATGACATGAACCGATCAAGGGAGAAGAGCATTGGTTGGAACAATTGATGATTGTTATTTTCATTGTTGATGTTGTTGGGATTGTTGTGCAAAGGAGAAATGACAACAACATATCACTCTGGGCTCCAACATGACAAAGAAGCAACAAAAACACACAACACAAACAATGATAAGCAACCAAGTAAGGACAGGGGAATATCCATGTAAACATGAGAAATGGTGAAAAATCAAAGGCAGAATCATGGTCACCAACATTCCAGTTTCTTTTGCAGAGGGCTCAGGACAGTTTGCAGTTGGTGGAAGGGGTCTGCAGCTTTGGGCACACATTTTCAACAAAAAGAGCACAGAGATGAATGATGAGCTGGGCAAAAGAAGCTTCTCACAGGTTCACACCTTGTGCATGTTGAACGGAAAAATTTGAGCAGGGTTGGATTAGGGTTGATCAAAGTCAGTAGTTTTACACTTTCAAATCAAAACAAGGACTTGTTGACATGATGTTGAAATTAGGAATTGGAGTTCTGTGAATTGCACATTTCGAAACAAAATCAGAAATCCAATTTTACAACCATCTCAAAATCGTTTGAAATTCAAATTCAAAATAAATGATAATACTCAAGTTGTACGATGAAGGTATTCTTTATAACGGACAATATGCCGAAAAATCTTTTCAAGAACGAAATTCAAATTGATTCACCATAGCCAATTCAAGATTACACAGTCGTATTTCGGCCAAACTCCAATTCAGAATTGCAACGGTCAATATCCCTTTCTCTTGGGTCGTTTGAATGGCAGGAACACCAGACAATTTTGGCTGTTGTAGCTTTGTTATTATTTTTACACGATCATTTTTTGAATTGTGGCTCTTATTATTATTAGCTCGTTTACATATGCCGCCCTTTTTTATGCCGCCTCTTTCTCCCGAGACTTCTTCCTCTATTTTCCATACACAGAACCTCATAAGGAGCAGTGCAAATAAAGGTTTTTGACGCCAAGGGGAATATGCACTTACTTACCTGGGACTATGAAAGCGCTGCAAATTCGACCCCTATTTCGATGCATTGATCACCTCCCCACCGTTAGCAACAACGACGTCAATTTCAATTCAACTTGAAAACCAAACGGAATCAAGCCAATCTTGTCCATCACGCCAAATGTCTCCACCAACGGCACCCATGATTTCAGCTGAATCACTGCTCCGTACAACGCCTACACCAATCCATTAATCGACAATTGATTATATGTATATCAATTATGTCCTTTTCCACGATTGAGAATTGCGAAACCAATTCAATTGAATGAAGAAGATTGCACAATTCCATATTGCGTTGCTTGTAGGTAGATAGAGGATACAGGAGTCGAAAACGCCTATTCCAATCCATATTGTTGAAGCACAAGAAGTGAAACACACACACAAGTCATGGCGCGACCGAGACTATCCAACATGTCCCTCCTCCTTCTCTACCTACCATTCCTCGGAATCTTCGCCTCCACCCGGCTAACTCACCAGGCCCACGCTTTAACGTTCTTCGACGAAGACTTCGAAACCGTCTCCCGAGAACCATGGATGACCACTACCAACCAACTGCTGCAAAATTCACAACACTCGGAAGAAGCGTTCTTACGCAAAAAAGGCAGTCAAGACGAAGAATCCAGCGCGGTCCTCCTCACGCTGGACGACCTCCCCCGCCCCTGCGCCAAACTCATCGACCGCTCGGAATACCTCACCCAAGAATGCCTCGCCTGGTTCACCGTCAGCGGCGTCCCTCTACCCGCGGCGGCATTACTCCCTCCCCCTCCCACGCTTTCTCCAATTCCTCATTTCGAATCGGACATTGCCGCCATGCGATCGATCGACGGGACGACGAGAGTCAACGTGACGTTATCTCCTGCAGACGACACCTTCATCGAGAAATGGCGTCCGGACATTCCACTGGGAGATCGAGAGAAGATGAAGATCGATAGCATGGATGGCTTGCCCACGAAAATTATCATGATGAAGTTTTATGTCGGACAGACGTTGCAGCAATTGAGCGAGGAATACGGAGGTGCGAATAATGTCAGCTTGATATCGGCGAAATTGAGATTGTTCCCAATAACCAATACGACGTTTGGAGGGTGGGTGCAGCAAATGAAAACGGATTGGGAGGAAGAGACGGCGATTTGGAATGATTATTTGGAAGGCGGAAAGAATGGGAACGAGAATGAGCATTTGTTGCCGTATAATAATGACAGAGATGTTTTGGGTCAGTTTGGGGAGGTTTTGGCGGAGGAGTGGGTGGAGGTTGATTTGACTGCCGGGTTGATTGGAATTATTGAGAATGCTGGTAGCAGTGTTGGAGTTGGAGCTGGAGTTGCTGACGATGGCGATGTCAATAATATCAGCAATGGTGGGAACGCATTGGCATTGAGGATTACGACGGATGATACGGATGGTGTGATTTACTTGAGTAAGGAAGCTTCGGGTGAAAGGGGACCTCAGTTGATTTTGCGATTTTCGGTCGGAGAGGAGTCGCAAGGAGCAAATAATAACGACGGAAGTGACGATGATGGCGAAACAGTTAATGGTAATTCAACTGCGCTGGAAGGGAGAGTTCCGTCGGCATACCCTACTGTTGCCATAACTTACGGTCCGACAACAGTAACGCCAACTACGCCGAAGCCAACTGAGTTTGTCACATCTGCCATTCCCACTGGCAGTCCGATGGTTGCAATCAACACTAGCACTACATTTGCTTCAACAACTACTTCTTCGACAACTACAATCGTACAATTCGTAAAAACCGATGCACCCACTACAACCCCAACATACGCTACTACAATTGCTAATTCTGATGATTCGACTTTGACCCCGACGGAAACTTCAACTTCAAACAAACCAACTGCTGGTCCAACTGGTGTTCCAACTGTGGAACCATCGACCATTCCTACTGTAATAAGTCAAAAGGACACCGACGCTCCGACGATGGCAGTCGAAATAATATCCACGGAAAGTCCCACAGCTAGCAGGTCTGGAATTGAAATTGATGTTCCAACTATAGCACCGATAGAAATTTCATTCACTGCCAGCCCTGCAACTACCAATAATGGAAGTGAATCGAATTTTCCAACGATGATACCAGTAGATATTGCTTCTACTGCCAGCCCATCCCCTTTTAATTCTATTCCTTCGACGGATGAACCCACTAAACAATCTACTTCGACATTTACAACTGACGCTCCAACTACTTATGGTAAGTTACACGCTATGGCACAAAAGATACTAGTTTAATGTTCCTTTTTCTGTTCGTCATTATAGAGAATTCGTCCTGATTTGTTCTTCACCCATAGCGCCTACCTATAACACTGCTCCTATTCCAACCAAGTCACCTTCCATTTCTATTGTAAACGAAGAATCTACCCTGAAAACCACGTCCATTGTATCCTCTTCCTTCAGAATGACATTATCTGCCATTGAAAAGAAATCAAATCAACGCGGTCTTCGCGGCGACACTCCCACAAGTTACGCAGCTCATAACAGGGACAGGGGGCTCGTCACATTTATGTCGATCGATGACAAGGAACGCCCAGCAATTCAGCAGCACCTGGAGAAAGTTTTCAAGGATGTGTTATCTGTTGTTCCCGATGAAATTTCATTGGCTTTTGAAGATGAAGTGGTGGTGGAGATTTTGATGCCTTCCGGAGATGACGACGGCGGTGTACTTCGGAAGAGCATTTTTCGAGTTATCGGTGAGATTTACTTTAATGCTATGTTGTCTAGCATCGTGCCTTTTTTGGATGGCTGACTCTCTCATTGGTCGCAATTATAACACCGTCAGGTCTCTTCGACAGCGACAAACTCACTGGCATCCCAACCGCGGAAGCAGCATCGGTACTTGACCAAGCGACGTTGTATGCCTTCGTTAATGCAGAAAAATATGCATTCCTGTCTATCCTTGAGCAAACTGGAAAACCCATACTTTCAACCACTGCCGAACATGATGTAACTGTTACCAAAGCCAATTTTTCTGTTGGTAACGACGAAACGGATCCAAACTTGGTTGAAGCTGTCAACGAGGATGTGAATGCTAGTGCCAATGCACTTGCCGGCAACGAAGAAGACACCAACTCATCGTGGGTGCAGCCAGCTCTCATTTCTGGCGCTGCACTGCTCGTTGCTGCCACAACTGGTGCTGCATTTATCCTTTTGAGGCAGCGTCGTTGCGAAAACCTCGATTTTGAAAAGAAACCAAACGATTCTCCTCGAAGTGCCGCAGATACCGCACCCAATACCCCGAGTCCGGGAATGTTCATGGACCGTTGGAAGAAGAACAGGTTCGATTATGCGGAGTTTGAAGACGATCCAGACTTGGAGGACCCATCTACGGTTTCCATCGGTCCTGGCGCTCCACTTCAGAGTACATCCAAATATCTTTCGTCTCCATCGGATAATCGACCGCAGGATATCAAGTTTTCTCAGTTCATGAACACTTCTTTTGATGATTCTTCTGTGAGTGATGTTAGTGCTCACATCCTGGGGGCAAAGGGCGTCAAAAAGACGGACACCGCAGTAAAGACTGACGATCAATTGAGCAGTCAAGCTGGATCTTTTCTGTTGGATACTACTATGGATAGTTATAATATGGAGGCAATGTCTGCATTGGACCAGGTGCGATTTGAAAATGTAATTCAAATTGAAGGCGGATCTCCAAATCCTATCCCGATATATCCACCGAAAGTTATGTACGAAGATGAATCCATGTCTACTGGAGATGTCCCGTCAGAACTCTACAGCAACTTGTCCATTGACTCTTCAACCATGCAATCCTACGACACTGGCGCCTACGGGGGACATCTCTTCGCCCTTGATATGATCAAAAACAAGGACAGTTCTCTATTAGTAATGCCACCTCCACCGAGCGACGCAGCGAGCGATTCTTCGTCTCGAAAAGATCCGCAGGTGCTTAGTGCTGAAAGCGACTCTGATTCCATTTTCGACGAGAAGACAGAGGAAGATGGCTATGGTGACATGCCATCGACTTACGAAACTTCTGCAGATCGAGTAGAACTCGAGGTTCAAAATTATCACGGGGGCCAGGACATTGTAAGCCAGAGCATCAATGATGAATTGACTAAAGTCATGGCACTCTTGAGGAATTCGTCAGACGACGACGAGCCGGAAGTGTTCGATATCGAAGAATCCCACAACGATTCAGATCTCTTTCGCGATGACTGCGCTCATGAAAACAACATCAACAAACCTGAGGTGAAGTCACATGTTTCTACGTCGTGTACGACCGTCGATAATGCGGAGGATAACCGAACGATACAGGGGCCTGTAGGAAAACATGAGCTGCCCTTGGTGTGTACAAGCATAGATTCAGCTGTAACACACAACGAGCCCGACGGTGAAGATGATTCAACCACAAAATCAACAGAAGATCAAAACAAAAGCGATTCCTACGATGGTGTCAACATTCTAATGGATGATGTATCAACGGATGCTGAGCACGACGAAAATGACCCACTCAAATTGATGAATAACACGTTAAGTGATTGCATGGAGATATTAGGGAAGGCAAGACAGTGTAAATCACCGTACAGCGAAGATCGTGGTATGGAATGAAGATGAGATGAGTCAAAATCGACTATCTCATAAACAGTCTTGAGGGCTGCTTCGAGCACTCTATTTTCAACTCTGCTTTGATATTGAGTGTTACTGTTTCCAACTGCACATGCCACCATGTTCATTTTGCGCTTTCGATTGCCTTAGTTTTCATATAATATTTTGTAAGAACTTGACAATTTCAAGAAACGTTCTCTCTCTAGAGGGAGCTCGAGTAGTACCATAAGAATAATATGTTAGCATTATTCTTAGCAACTTTCCAATGAAGTTAAAAAACAAGTCCTATGGTTTGCTTTGACGGAGGACGGCGATTGAGTGCATAATAGTGTTCGCGTCACAAATGATATGTGTCAGATGATGTGTTGATATTATATTATTATGTTTCTTCCATAATAATGTAGTCGGCAGCTAGCTTCAGATAATGATTGTCACGCTACCGTAACCACACGAACGTTACCTATACATCTCTACTCCCTCAAATGGATTTGACATAGGAATCATACATATTCACAGAAAGGATCTTTATATTGAAAATAGTAGAATGGTAAGATCACACTCTGAAATATCATAATTCTCTCTAGAGCAAGGAAAAAGTGTATATGTATGGTACCATGTACGAATATTTGTCATAGTATGAGGACGCCATCTCGGAAAATCAAATTTACCCTACAGCTGTCATACAATACAAATAAAAATTATTATCAACGCAAACATGGGCTTTACCAAGACTGTCCTTCGAGCAGGAAACGGAGTTCTCCCCAAGAGAGGCCAACAGGTTACTGTGCATTGCACCGGTTACGGGAAAAACAGAAACCTCGCCGAAAAATTCTGGAGTACGAAGGATCAGGGTCAAGAACCCTTTACTTTTCAGGTCGGGATGGGGCAGGTGATCAAGGGTTGGGACGAGGGCGTCATCGGCATGTCTCTGGGTGAAGTGGCGAAAATTCATTGCTCTCCGGATTATGCGTATGGGTATGTGTAGAGAGGCTGATCTTCCCAAAGTTCCGCATATTGATTTCTTTATCACGTTTTTCTTACGACCTTCAAACATTATTGTTTGTCAACTCAACTTGGAATCTTGGTAGGTCAGGAGGTTTTCCAGCTTGGGGGATAATGCCAAACTCGGAACTGGTGTTTGAAATCGAAGTTCTTTCATTCAGATAATTTTGAGTTAGGGCAAAAGAATGGACGCAGCAATTTGAGCTCTTCTGTCTCTCGCGGATCACGATAGAGTTCAAGATCGAAATTACTTTTTAAACGAGATTTGCGATGTCTGGCAGGATCCACGATTTTGTTTGCCATGTAGCCATGTTTGGACCTGGTTCATTTGAACTTTATGACCCCATGATCTAAGAATGATTAGAGGAGTTCTTGCTCATAAAGTTTCAGTGTCGCTGCTGTCAGAGTACACTTCCATTTGACCTACACAATATATAATTCATTTGTTATCAGGGGGGATAACCGATGAGCATGGAGTAACAAGCATAAATTATTTGTTTTGTTTCGTTCATATTTAATTGAAGTGGGGTCAGTTGTGGCATAAACTCTGAGATCTTCTGGATGGAAGAATGTATACACCTTAGTTGTTGTTGATTGTGGCAAGTCTGAGCACTTATGTTTCTTGTCAGTGGGAATAAGGGATATTGCTTTCTATTTGTTGATAGTGTGACATGAAAATGACTATGATATACTGATGATATGAAAACTGATCACAGCGGACAGAGACAACAGCACAGAGAAAGGAACCCCATCGCTCCTCCTAGTATACCCAGTTTTGAGTTATGATAATGATTATGAATTTGGACTTTAGAGACTATGAGTCAGAAAAAAGTGCACTGTCAAGGCATCGCAGAGTGCCGAGGCAGTAATGACATGAGAAGGATAGAGGGGCATGTGCTAGACTCATGCACATGACATCATAGACACATGGGAGGCAGGGGAATCCAAACGAAGGATTCCTGGGAAACCAGGTGAGACACAATTGAAAACAAACTCTCCTTCTCTGTAACGAGTGAAGAGATATATGGTATCAATTAGTACGATTACCATTGTGTGCACCACCCTGAATGACACGGTGTGAACAAAATAATTGTAAGTCCAAACTAAAAATATATGTCACAGTTCAATAGAGTGCTGACAGCAAGAATCTCAAACTTTCCTGAATTGTTGGAAGTTTTGTGATGCAGGCAAGGAAGTTTGTGCAAAATTGATTGCAAAGCAATTGCAAGGGTCCTGTTGTGTAATTATGAGTAAAAATAGGTTGTTTGTATTGCCACTTGCAAAAAGAAAATAGAGATGTATAGTAGATGCAGTTGTGGCAAAAAGTTGGTTTGGTGTCTTAAATTGTCTCCAAAATGGAAATAAATATGGCAGACAGGAGTCTCACCACCAGAAAGAGTTTTTTCCAGCTTATGTGTACAGAAAAAGACATTTAGTTTACTTGTGTGGATAGAGCAGGAACCAGAATTAGGTCCAGGGAGCAATGTTGTTTCGGGTTTGGTATCATCATCATGAATGACAATTGCATGAATAACAATAACAACAATAATGATAATAAAAAATCTAAAATACCCTGCAAAATTGCAAGAATGTGATATACAGTAAAATGCAGTTGACATAAATGATAATGACAAGAGCATAAATGAAAGGTGAAAAAAGAATTCAACAAGAAATATGAATAAATAATTTATGATGTTTGAAATATACAGAGAAGTGAAGGTCCTTCTAATGTACACACCAGAAGAAAAAACACTGCACATAATGGATGAGATAATGCTAGAGGCTTTTGACAGGTCCTGCATTAATATTATGATGCAACAATGAGTCGCAATGGCACAACCATACCATTTTTTGAGACATTATGAAATTGGAGGTAGGGTGGAATAGTTGTGGATGTAAAAAGTGAAAGTTCAAAAGTCTAATTTGAAAATTTCAAAATGATTGAGATTTAAGGTCCAGAAAGAACAGAAATTCGTTACACTCCAACATCAGTATTGCTGCTGAAAAAGGATATACACCATTCTGGAAGTAATACATGGAATAGATAACATAAGCACATTGCTTAACATGAAACCTAAACATTCTCTAGATGAATAAAAGAAAGAAATTCAGAAATATATCAATAATGATGAAGTTGTACATTGCTATAATTTGTAGGAGGCCAGGTCAAAATAAGCAAAGAATTGAACACCACAAAATTAACTGAGTTAGTCCTTAATCAAAGTCTCAAGGATGAATTTGGTTTTTGAAAGACCAAGAAAGTAATTCCAACCAGAGGAGGAAATTTTCTCAAGAAATCCAATGATGCGAATTTCAAGTAAAATATAGAACATCAAAGTATTTACAGATCTGGAGTTGGTAAAGTTATTATTCATATGAAGAGATGAAGGAGACCTTATAACTACAATTCTGTTAGAGATTGTATTATTCACATGTAAGGAACAATTTCAGAACTTACCAAGCAATGATATTGTAATTTGTACCAAAACAACTTTGCAATGGAATAGTTATCAACTTCAATTTCAAAAAAAGGTGAAAGAAGCGATATGGACTTTAGATTGTACTCAGTCTCAGGACACAATCAATCATGTAAAAGGGCATATAATCTACCAAAACATATCCGCCATTTTTTACAGGAGCAGTACCCAGAAACAAATACTTTTCTGTTCATGAAGGAGAATAAATGCCACTGTGGCACTGGTAGCCAAGATATAGATTCCTAATCACCTGGATTCAGAGTGAAGTTTCCCATGGAAGTCAAGATTGACTAAAATGAAACATCATCTGGCTAATATGTGAACCATCAGAGAGAGGTCAAATCTAACTCTCTATGGGTATTGAATGATTCTGGTATGTTTGCATTCAATTGGATTTCTGTGAATGGGTATAAAAAACTCAAGTGGAAACAAAGGCAACATTTTTCGAAATGAATTGTGAAAAAGATCAACTGCAGGATCAAGAAATATTATTTCCCAGCTCATGAGTTGAATGGTGTTGTACAGGTATTGAGTCCCCACTCTATAGAGAAGGGGATATTGGCAATAACTATGCAACAGTTTCAATTTCAGAGACTCTCATGAATTGTTTCATCATTCATCAAGAAAATATTTGATCAAAACATTGACTAGTCATAGAATGAAATTATACATGAGACAAGTTTTCTTCATAAGATACATTGCAACTATGTAAATATTTGAAAATTCAAAAAAATGATTGCATTATCTATTGAAAGCCTTGCATGATTGTCACAGGATTAAAAATTCTCCTATGAGAAATGAATGCATTAGTATCATTCTATTTTCCAATTCACTCTAGAGTTTTTGTTGCTCTTTTTTGTTAATGTTTGGGCAGAGAAAGTGAAATAATGATATTCAGTAAGACAGGTTTAATCTTTCATTTAACTTGAATGTTCATTTTTGCATAACCAAGCAAACCAGCTTCTAGCAATATCAGAAGAATACTTTATTTTAGGCCAATGCATATTAAACTCCAACAATGTTCCCATTTACTTTTTCTGTGGCATTGGCTTTTATTATTGTAAAATTATTGTCAACAGATTTGTCCAACTACTTTGAGTTGCCTTAACAACTCTACCATAAAATTTCTACAAAAACTGCATTTTTACATGAATTCTAATATATTTTTTAAAGGTTTACACCTTTAATCTTTTGTACCAAGTGCCCATAATATTTGGATGCATTACGCATACAAAAAGCATTTTTTCTTCATGGAGCAATTATTTTTTTCAAAAAAATTCTACCTGCTCACTTATATGATATATCAATTTAAAATCATCACACACATTCTCCTCAGTGAGCTTTATTATGCTGATACCATGAATTCTCTCTGTAACAAGGTTCAAAACAGCCAGCCCATGAAGAGTTGAGATATTCCTCATCAAATCATCACTCTATGTAGCTTTTTTGGAATTACAGTATCTGTAACCCTAGTACAAAAGTCATGTAATAGGATAGAGTTGGTTGCCACTGTTTGTAAACAACTTATTGGTCTGAGATGTTTTGCATGCTTACTTTTTTCATGAGACATATTTCAGAATTTTGCAATGTCATGTTTATAAGAGAAACAAAATCAGACAAATTTTATTAGAGCATATGTAAAAATAGTTTGTATGTCATATTATGATGTAGCATTATCAAAAATGTAGTAGCATAGCATTGTCATAATTGTATGATATTATCAAGGGGATAAGTATGATGCACATCCATACGCAAGCAATAT
>JALLPE010001708.1:0-10397 GCA_036940025.1 Conticribra weissflogii
CATCCCTTTCTGCTGGATGATTTTATCCAATGTCCAAAGCTGTACCAATTCAAAAATATTCAATTTCTACACATGACTGGGAAATCATGACCTGGAGCAAGCAACATCATCTGAATTATCAACACATCCACAAGTATTTCCCCATACCTTCAACATGCAAGATGAAATTACCTAGCATAAGAACAAGTTTTAAGTTGACACAATATTACTATAATGCAGAATGGAAATATAAAGGTGAATACAGTGCTGTGCTGGGAACATACCTGTACACATTAATATATGTGGTGCATCACTATGTACTACATATATGATATAATGTACACAATGGTAATGCTATGTATGCTCTATAGGGTAAATGGTACACTTGGATTAACAACCAACCACTAGATACACCTATATGAATGTATACTATTCCTGAGAGTATATGTGTACCACAGCAATACTAATACTGTCATTACAAAGGAATAAGAGGGGAACCTGTCCGCCAATAGAAACTGAACCCATATATAGTCAATACTATCTCTTACTCTAATTATTTTATGTCTCCTTATCACACTTGTTTTTACCTTTTTGGATTAATTTAGCAGTGTGACGTTCAGTCTACAATAATGACTTACACTAGGGCAATCTATCATTTTACCACCAAAGATGAAATTGACAGGAGATTTGTATTGACTGGTCTCACATGGAACAATTGAATAGTTAATCATGATATGACATAATAGTACACAATGAAGAGATATCAAAGGTGCCAAATTTAAATGAAATAACTTTTTGAAGCAATAGTTTAATTTATTCCAGATTTGAACTGGAAAGTCTATAATCATGACACATCATCTCAAGACAGAGAATTCTTGAGATACTTTGACATTCTAGAGGTTTATTGGCTTGAAAACTGTTTAGGCTGACTATCCTTTAGTCCATGAATTTTATTTTGAATTCAGTTCTAATGTTTGATTATAATTCAAAAATATTTGCATTTTTTACTCATCAATCATTTTGTGTTTTTGCTCATTTGATTAATAATGAAATGATGCTTATGTTCCCAAATGATGAGCATTTTTATTCTCTTTTCAAATGTGTGTATATAAGATGATCTGGAGCTGTGTTTTTTTGTATTTGGTTGATTGATGTGTTAATTGAGATTAATCATAAATGAGTTATTTTGTTTCTATTTTTTATTTTGCTGTTTTCTCTATATTTAGTTTTTTCAAGAATTTCATAGTTCAAACTGTACTCGAATCTTGCTGTATAACACTCTCCCTCACTCCACAACTGAATTCAAACAAGTTTAGTAGCTGTCCTCTCAACTATACATTTAATCTTTTGTTTTGTTCATCTTTTGCCTAAATATTTAACTTTCTTTAATATTTATTCCCTTTCTGGTTTTATACCTTGGTGTGAGGGTTTTTCTAAATATAATAATTACTTTGTCAACATTTTCCATGGGGATGTCAATATTAATGCATAAAAATTTGTTCATTTCAAAATAGTTTTGCTGAACTTCTGCCATACAGTTATTTGCTTTTGTCATCTTCTTCATCACTTTCTCAAGAGCTAGTTTAGTCTCATAGGATTCAGGACATTTGGTTGCATTCTCTGGGTTTTCCTGAAAAGTTGTCATTTAATGACAAATTTTCCAAGATAACTGACATGTAGAGAAGCTGTTGTTGTTATAAAATCAGTCTCATTTGAATTCTTCTCTTGATATTCTTTCTTACTGTATGCAGTATTTCCTTACTCAAAGCATTTTCTTTTCAACATTAATTACCAGAGAAACTTAATTTCTCTTTTTCAGGCCTGATTTCGTTTGTTTTCCAAGGCTTCTCATTTTATACATTTGTCTGCTTAGTGGATTAGAGATTAGGATGTTCAAAATAAACTACCTTCATTGTATCTCTGTGTTATGTGATGCATTACTAGTTTCTCATTTCTATTATTCAACTGAAAATTCTAATTGCAGCAGCATTATTGTCACTGTCTGAACAGAGAAGTCCAGATTACATAAGATTCCCTTTGATTCAAAATATCTTGTCATACAATTTACTAGATTCACTCTCTTTGATAATGTGACATTAGGTAGTTCAGTCTTCAACTTGATTTTGGCTTACTCTGATTGGAACATGTACCAGTTGTACATGGCTTAGCGGTATCTCCATGGTAGGCCTAATATGGGCCATAGGGTTTTGACTTCTTCTATTACAATGCAAATATTATCAGCTTATATGGCTTCATTATGACATGCCATTAGTCTGACATTTTCTTGTACAGCTAGTATTGATGAGTAGTTTGGAGGTAGTCCAACTATGTAATTTCTTTGGACAGATAGTAGCAATGCCTTCTACTTTTATTTTATGACATGACCAAGGTTGTTAATTATCAAACTTGCAGAGAATTTTCTGCTAAATGTCAGGTATGAGTCAACATGCTACATTAAAGACTTGGAGACTCAACCATGTTGAATTGGTTGAGTATGGTACTTTATGTATAGGATAGCACTGGATAGTTGATCATTGTGTAATATAATTTTTAAGAAAAGTTGTGAATCTTTGTTCCTGGGTGCTTTTGCTGTGATGGGAGTGCATGAAAATCCTCTCCAAGTGGCATGAATTAATCCTGTTTTGCTTGTACCTTGAATCTTTGGCTATAATGTCTTATTCAAATAATGCTTATATGTGGTGTCCTTACAAAGCCTGATGGAGTCCAGCTTGGTGGTGGGTCATATCCTGTCATTCAGTTTTTGCAATACTACAAGTGATTTCATTTTCTTTATTTGACTTTCTTCTACAATTTAGTGCTCCTTGCATTTGCTTGAAAAGTATTGCTTGTAATTCAGCTAACACTATTTCTAGCCCTATTTTCCAGCTTACTGGTTCAAAATAATTAGTTGAGTTTTGTTGTCATCTACTATTGTTGTTGACTGTTGGATTCAAATTACCTCAAAGGCTTTCTTTGACTTTTTTATCAAAAATTGCATTTTTGTTTAGATTCACTTTCTTCTGACAATGGTTCTCCATACCTGATGTTAGTCAATTGTTGAACATGAATTTCATTGCTCTTTGCATTGAATTAAATCCCATTGTGGTTGTCTTATCTTGTTGCTCTCCACAGCCAAGTTGATTCAACATTTAGCTCTATAATTCTGCTGCTATTCATAAATAATTAATGTCATTTATCTTTGCTGTTTACCCTCTAGAAGTCCATTGACAATCATACTTTGGAATATATTGGACACTCTGGTGTTGTTGGTTAATTGTTTTTCTATTATTATTTGGTGAAATTAGTAGGTAATAAATTATTTTATTTTGATTTTCTGTTTTACGCGTTGCTTTATTTTTATTCTTGGTAAACAATGTTGGAGCGCAAACTCTACTCAAGTTTTGGATACAATATGTAAATTGGTAGCACCTGACTACAATTACATCGTGGCTACAATAATTCTCTCCACATTTTCTGTATTTCGCTCCATTGTTTTCTATAACTTTTTTATTTTGATCATCAGTACTAAAAATACATGCATTTAATTACGTTGGTAAAATAAACCCAACCAAAGAAAAGAAGGAAATGCAAGTGATAGTAAGGAAAGATGGTCTTTATAACATGAATCAAAAACTAACTTGGCTTTTATACAAGATTATTTTTTTGAGCAAACTCGGATGTTAGTATTTTTTACTTCTGCTTTTTCACATGACAATATTATTGTGACTGGATATTCCTATAAAGAAAGGTGCAATCACCATATCATATTCAGTCACTAGGAACTTTGATTTTGCAAGCAAGGATACTGTGGTCATTTTTATCATGATATGCAATATTTTGTTTCTCTCTTATATAGACTATTCATTTTCTAAATGAAGATTTTCATCTTCATACCATATTCTGACATGTCAAATTCTTACTATTTGCTGACTTAAGTTTGCTGATGGGTCATCCTTGTCAACTACAATTGAAAATTGATACTGGTATCAAAAATTATGATGAATAGAAATTTTCTGTGACAGAGTATTCTTTTTGTTCTAGCTATGAGCAGAAAATTTTATTCGATTGGTCATGCATAATTCCTTCATTGATTGTGCTGGCAACATATCCAAGTGGAAAACCTTCAACTATAATATTCAACTAACTGTACCTTTTTATTGATGATGGGACCCCCCCCCAAATTCAACATAAGTTTAATGAAGTTCTTGGCCAATTGAATCAAAAAAAATCTACCTTTATTGAATCAATGCTTTCACGCTCAACTTCAAGTTTTATGATTTATTGGAAAAAAATATTTTTGCTTTGACAAGTACTGAGTATTTGTGATACTTGATAAAGGGATGTGCATAAAGTTGAGTAATAGTTCATTGCAGCCTAATAACAGCATATTAATGATGAATCTATGCTTTGTAACAGAATGTTATCTTTTGAGTCACATTTTATCAAGAAATGAACAAAATTGTTCCAATGACAAATGATAGGTGATTTTTCAACTTGCTCATGTAATTTTGTACAGCCCAAAATTCCCTTGACTAACCATAATTGCGCCTATCTAGTGGCTAACATATCTTGTTGTGATGCCATTGACATAAAATTTTATGTTTGTATGGTGTGTATTTGTTCCCACTGCTACTACACTGCTTCAAGAAAGGACAATATTGGACAACAAGAACATTGTAAAATATTTGTCTGCCAACAGAAATGAGAAAATATGGCAACTTAGTTGTACTTTGGATCATGAGTTAGATATTTTTCTAGGTCACAGGTCAAACCTGGGCTTTTTCTGCAGGCCCAGAGTTTAAAAAATGTTCTAGCTATATTCCACTTTTCCAAACTTGTTAGTATAGTTTTTGTGGTAAACTCAATATTGCACAAATGAAAAAATGGGCCTGGTTGCCTTGCCCATGAATTCTGTACCATGTGATACATTTATTTAAGCTGTTGAACAGTCTTGTGCACTTTGCAATGAGTTTTTCATGCTTTATGTATAATGTTTTCTACCTATGCACACTGATGCACATTTTTTAGGAAAGAATAACTTGGCAAGTAAATATGCTGCCAAAACTCAATCATATTATAATAAAAATGTCCAAAATCAGACACCCATGCTGATTTCTTAACATTAACCATACTATTGCCTACATTAATTTTGATACTGTGCCACCACAAACTCAAACTTTTCCTTTGTGAATTGTCCCTACAATTCTAGATAAATCCACTTCAATGATTTTGAAAACAAAAACACTAATAATAACATTGTTATTCTCATACTTTCTTGATAATAGTTTGCTTTAGGAAGATATCTTCAAGTTACATAGTGCTTTTTGTCTTCATAAAAATAAAATATGCTTGATTTTATAAAAAAAATACAGTATCTCAAGGATGACAAGTCATCATGTTTGGGTGACCTGACTCATTGTGGATTATTGCCAATCGTAAAAATACAAAAATCACTTCTACATCATTACAAGGTAACATACATTATGGACACTTATGATTTTAGGCAGATAAATACTAAGCCAGCATGATTGCACCAAATTTTTTATTTGTTCATTATAACAATGCTCTCATGAAAAAGTTTTCCAACTTGTCTTTGTCAGATCATTTATTTAGTGATTGGCAAAAGCAGCAACTTTTGACAAGAATTTCTTTGTAGAAGAATCATTGAAAAAGCACAATCATTATATATTATTTCTTGCAAAACCAAATCAACAATCCTTGCATGCCATGCCATACCATGCCATACCATACCAGTAATGCCATAACATGTAAGCAATGCCATCACTGCAAAACAGTCCAATAATACAATGAGGCTGCTGACCCTCTTGTTGCAGCCTTTGGAGATGAGATACAACCTCATCAGCATCAGGGAGGTGTTACAAACACAGCAGAAGCATGATGATGCCTCCTGAAACATCCCAAGATCTGCAGCACACCCAAGAAACAACAACAATAACCTGATACCTCTCTTGCTGAGGATAATGTTGATGCTGATGGGGATTTCAAACAACAATGGTGTGGCATATTACCACGTAATTATAATGATAGAAATATCATTTCATGCAGTCATGTCCATGAGAACAAAGCACAGTAATTTTGAACATACTTTGGAATGGTAATGTTTATTGCAGTTTATTTTATTGTTATTTTGACATACATGACTAAGGAACTATCTGGATACTAAAATCAATAATAATCATATTCAGCAATGATTGTGGAATGTGAATTACTTAATTGCAGTAAAATAAAATTGTTGACTATGATGGCTATTGATGAAGATTTTTATTTTACTGTACATGTAAAAAATCCTCATATTTTTTCAAACTCATGCAACAAAGTATAATGACTATCATGACTACAAAACAAAAGGATATGAATTCCATACCATAGTTGCTTAGGCTTAGGATATGATTTTGAAAAATCACATCAGATAGTAGACTGTTAACGCAAATTTTCATTATTTTCATTTTCATTTCACACGTTTTCAGGTAGAAATATTATGTGGTCATTGTTTCCTTATTGTTTTCATGAGAATGATGAGTATACTTGAATGTATTACTGAAGCTTACTTGTTGACTTGTATTCCAATATCCATTTGATTATTTTGGAGGTGCGCAATATTGAAACAAAATACATCATCTTGTGTTAACAAATAATTTGAAAAACTAATAAGGATTGTTTGACTCTACTTATATTTTCGAAACTTTTTGTGTAAGTAAGCATGTTAAGCTTACCGCAATAATGATACTCATTGACTTGGTTACTTTTCCCTGAATTGTAGTTGCTCTGCTGAGCTGGTACCAACTATGATGATATCTCCAATAATTGTTAGCCAAAAACTGATAAAGAAACGGAATCAATCTCCTTTTGTGAATGTAAACGATTCTCTTTTCTTCATCGGTAATTGGAATGAAAATATCACTGAATCCAGTACGTTAATATATTATTTTGCAACTGTTCACGATAGAAACGCGCAAAAACTCGAGAATTGTCTACGCCCACATCAATACTGCCTTGCTTCTCTCTCGTTTTTGTAGAGGGGTAGGGGAGGTGCCGCCATAGATGGGAAACGAGAGTATTATGTGTCGGTATTCACGCACGAGGTTGAAAATCAAAGAAAACAAACGCTTTGCATTGGGTAAAAGAAGTGAGTGGTCTAAACTCGATTAACTTAAGTACAAGTCATTTGAGTTTGTTATGCCAACATTATCGGAAGGAAGGGTCACTTCCGGTTTGCACATCTTCTCGGTGATTCTCTCATTTCCGTTCTGACACGAATTTGATGTCCACCAGGAAGAAATAATTAAATGTGTCCCACTGACACCTGTCAAAATTCGACATAATCGAGGAACACCACCCCTTCATCTGAAAGATTCATTGCGCATTCTGAATTGTCGCAAATCCCATTTCATGAAAGCATTTAAAATCATCGGCAATGTGTGCGTTATAGTGTCACACACCTGTCATTCCCATGATCAGGAATCGATAATCCATACCCCATTGCGAGGAAATAATTACTTGTCCCAAGGGAACTTGAAGCCACCAGTCTTCTTAGGAGCTTCAGCTTTGGGAGCTCCCTTCTTTGCCGCGGGCTTCTTTCCAGCCGCCTTAGGCTCCTCCTTCTTGGTGTACTCGTCTCCGAACCACATGGCATTGTCTTCGTCCTCACGAATAGTGATTTTCGCGCCACGTCCCTCGAGAAAGCTGTTAAGACTAGTCGATGAGGGAGTTGTTCGGGAAGTAGCGGGGCCAGTGAAGGCGGCGGCTTGGGCGGCGGCGAGGAGGACGATGGCGGCGGAAGTCTTCATGGTTAACGTTGTTCGATGCGGAAATCAACAGATGTTGTGTGATGTTAGATCAGTTGGACCTTGCGTCTGTTCCGCGACCTCGATCCTTCGAGTGGGTACAATAACATATTATATCGTTCCCTACGTTGTACTCTCTACTATTGTGTGTGTATGTACGAACCACAGAGTCTTGGGCAGGTGTCGGGTGACGTGTGCACAAGAAGATCGCTATCACGAATGGTCTGGCCGGCGTTTTTTGTTCAGGTTATTATTTTATTATTAAGCTGGATCTTTCTTCTACGTATAATGTGGTATTGTACAACATCATTTACTGTACCACTCCAGGTAGAGAGAGAGAACAAAGTCGCTCTCCGGAGACACGAAACATAAAATTGTAACATAAAAAACTTACAACAAACCTTCCATCGATTTCGGAGTTTACTCTGGCAGCGGTACCGTTACGGTTCAGATTAGTCCAAACCTCCCATTTCTCTGTTTTCAACCGTCGCAATATCGCATAAAGTATTCCGTCAACTGAAAAATGGCTTCCGGAGGAAATAGCAACTCTCCATTTGCGTGGCTTGGCCTTCTAAAATGGTCTTTGGCATATTCCGATGGAACTAGACCAACCGAAGATGTGCAACCAATGTCTAAAGAAGATATCGCATTCTTAGAAAAGGTTATGAAAGAGGGAATCATCGATGAGGGAGAGCGAATGAAGACAATTTTGAAGGACTTGACGGACAGTTTAGAGGGTATGTTGGGATGCGGATCTATCGAGACGAAGGCAGATGACAACGAGGAAGGCGAAACAAAGAAGAAAGAACTCGACGAAGATGAAATGATTGAACTCCTTCAGGAATTGAAAGATATTGTAGAGCAAATTGATTACGCTCGTGCATTCATGGCTATGGGAGGAATCCCTTTTCTGTTGGGCTGTGCTACTTCCGATGAAGCGGCAATTCCGAAATCTATAAGAAAGTGGGCGTTGTCAGTGTTGGCTACAATGTGCCAAAATAATCCTCCTGTTCAATTGAGTTTATTGGAACATGGGCACATGCCTCCATTGATCCAGCTATTTTTTGATTACAGTCCAACAAATGAAAGTGATGGAGACGATTCCGTGAGAGAAAGGATTGTCCAAACTATCAGCTGCAGCGTCCGTGGTCATTCCATGGCCGAGCATATCTTTTGTCAGAATAAACATGGAATTCTCATGGTGCATTTGGGACTGGGCATACAGTCAACAACAAAACCATCCGCTCAACTACGAAAACGATGCCTTTTCCTTTTGAGGGCGTTGGTCACTGCTGATGACGCTGTCGATTCGCGTCTGAAATCATTCCAATCTGCAATCTCCTTCGTTGCAACTCGTGGAGTTGACCCCAAAGAAGAAGCGGATGCGGAAATTCGCGAGATGGGTTTGCAAATGTTGATACAGATGTTGCGACATGTGCCTCAACCAATATCCACCGACAGTTCTCAGTCCCCGAATGTTGCAGCATCTGAGGAATGCACTCTAGGAAAAAAGATTATACTTGACAACAAAACTCATCTTACTGCTTTAGGGGTTCAAAGGATTCAGGATATTCGTAAGCTTGAAAAAGGTAGCGAAGAATATGAAATGGCAACGTTGGAATTGGAGGAATGGGAAAGCCTGATGATAGCATTGGCGGAAGCTTCTTCTACAGATGCCTCCAATAGTACTGCCGAGAGGAATGAAAACAGAGAAGATACTCCACAACTAATGATTTGCGACATGCATCCTTAGATATGATCATTTGTCTTTACGAGCTCAGTTGAGAATATATCGTTTGTTTTTTCATAATTCCCGGCACAAGATAACAATCTAATTTTAATTATAAGATATTGAGGTTTCATACCGCAAAATCATATATAATCTAGCGTCAGTGTCGAGTTAGTAATGAATGTTCTCATAATTTTCTGTTATTATGGATTGTTTCATATCAGCCCTTGAAATGGTGGGTACAGCGTTTCTACTACATATAGTGACTTATTATTGTTTGAAATTTATAAATCAGACGCAAATAGCGGTTCATTTTGAAAGAGAATTTATCTCCGGAGAAAATACCTTCTTATGAACAAAGTGTCATTCGACAAAAACTGCCACTAAACAACAGCGATTTGTTACCATACTCTTGACCTCACAGTTCGATTAATTATGTTTAATTTTCGTGAAAAGATCGTCCAAAATTCCAATATCAAGGATTTTATCCACATTTAATGAGCACAGTTTAGTCCTCGAAACCTTCTCAAAATCCATTTTTAAACCACCATCACCTCCCCGCATCTCATACCACTCCGGGAAAAACTCCCTCTCGTGTTTCATTTCAGTTTTCATCATTTCCAACGCAAAATCATCCGGCAAGCATTGCAATCCCAAATGATCCACTAATCCTCTTTGTGCTTTGTTCATGATTTTCACTAGTTTTCGACTTAATTTCTCAGCTCCCTTTTTATCCATTGGATACTTGAATTTTCCTTGATACCTCGCTTTGATGATGAGCCTCTCGTATTCGTGACTGCCCCCCACGTTAGATTTGGTCGTATTCCACATTCCTTTTTTGATAACGAGGCAAGTTTCCTTTGCATTCGGGACGTAATTGCAAA
>JALLPE010001709.1:0-11150 GCA_036940025.1 Conticribra weissflogii
GCAACCCATTTAATTTGTGATGTATGGTTGCAAAAGAGGAAGGATGACCTAAAGATTGTTAAATATTTTTTTTAATATTTAGTGAGTTGGAATTATCAATGTAGTGCAAAAAGGAAGAAGCAGATTAGTCCAATGACCAGTTGTTACAAGGGGTGACAAATTTGCCGTGATAGGATTTTTCATTTTTTCACTATCCTGACCTTTGCCAAGAAGTATCTCAGATTCTAGATGGGCCCAAGTGATCTACCTTAGTCCGTTGGAAAGAGAATGTTGAGCTCAACAAGTTAGTTGGGTCAGAGATGTTCATATTCAGACATGCATATGAATTATGTTACTGAAAAGACACAGGGTGCAAACCAGGGCAATAATGCATTATAAACATATGATGTAACACATGTGCAAAAATCCGTATTGAGCTTGTACGGTACTACCACCAGTTGACAATATCCCTGCTTCATTTGTTGATGTGGTGTGGGATGCTAAAAATGATTTTGTGGTGGTTACTTGTCAATGGGATCATGTATTATGTAATTATGCCATTCCTGAGTTTTTTAATCAAAAGAATTTATACAGTGAATCCCTATTTTGGTGTCAGAACACATGCATCAGAGAACATCACATGTCAGTGACATTTTAAAAAACTTGTTCATTTTTAAGCAAAACTCGTCAATTTTTGGATAAGTTTTGGCCTTTAACTGGTTGATTTTCAATTGGACGAGTTTTTGCAGTTAACCGGAAGTTTGATATATGGGTTAAAACACGCTAGAGGGAATTTTTACAACTATTGGAAAACCTTTTTTCAATTGATCAAATCTTCTTCAATGAGGGAAGTATTTTCACTTTTTCATGTTTGTCTTCTTTGTTGCTTCTGTCGTTGGCTGATTCTTCATTGATTCACTTTGAGGTTGTGTTGGACAGACGAAACGACGTTGATCACGGTCTTTGATTTGATTCCTATGTGAATTTCGGATTCGGGTTTCAACTCATTGGACGCCGCAGATTCTCTTCATGTGGGGCAACAGCTAGCAGAAAAACTTAGAGTACAATAGGTACTAGCCTTTTACACCAACTATCGAGGAGCGAAAATGCAGAAAATAATCGAATCGAAACTGTCATTTTTCTAGTTAACAAACCACCCACCACCCAACAGACTTTCTCCTTCGAAACTGTTTAACTGCTGCTGCAAGTCAAAATGTCCAAACCAGGAAACGAAAAGAAGGGAGCCAAAGTCTTCAAGACTAAGTGCTCGCAATGCCACACCGTTGAGGAAGGAGGTGCCCACAAGCAAGGACCCAACCTTTACGGATTTTTCGGACGCCAATCTGGGCAAGCCGATGGATTTTCTTACAGCAGTGCCAACAAGAAGAGTGGTATCATGTGGGGAGAGGACACATTGTTTGAATACTTGGAGAACCCAAAGAAGTACATTAAGGTGCGTGAGCCTGGCGGCCTGTCTCGTGCAAGTTGAAAGCCAACAAAAGCAATTCTCGGTGTCTGGGGTTTGGATCGATGATGGCTTTGATACGCAATTATCACTTTTTGATTCCTCGACGTGATTGTCGAATAACACCACGATGTGTATTAAAATCTGCAACCAACTGAATTCACGGAACGCATTGAGGTTGACACGACACTGAGCCCAGTAGGAAGCAGAGCGAGCTTTGGATCGGCTTTAGACCGCAGTCCTACATCGCGGCAAAGAGCAAAGTTTGGGGACTTTTGCTGCGGTGGTGCTCTATTTCCATTAGATTTAGTAGTCTTTCCGCATCGCTGCAACGATCGCGTAAAAGTCTTACTGAGGAATCTGCCTTTATGCTGCGGCAGCGATTAGTCCCCGTGGGATCATCGTATCGTAATTTACTTTCACAGAACTATGTTTTGAAAGTACTCACATATTTTTCTATTTTTACGCACATGATAGGGAACCAAAATGGTCTTCGCTGGAATTAAAAAGCCACAGGAGCGCAAGGACCTTATCGCCTACCTTAAGTCTACCTGCTCTGCATGAGCTCATTTTTAACCGAAACACTTCTGGCAGTTCACTGCATCTTAGATTCATATGAAGACGTTACAGTTACGGAAGCAGTGTTAGGGACAACTTTCTCGGGTCGTTCTTGCTTAAATTTTCAAGGTGCTGACTAGTAGATGAATACCTATAAAGTTAGTAATTTTGTTACCAAGGTTGAGGTCGCATATTTTGCTCTTTTCATATTTCATTTCTTGGTAGTTTTCAAAGGAGTGTAGGTTTTTTGAGTTCATGACCAAAAGCGATTGACCCCGAAGACTAGATTTTCTAACATTTGTGACGTCACATGATACACACTGTCGTTATAATCCAAGTTGTAGACAATTTTATATTTATTATCTCCTCTCAACATACAGACTCGGGATGAGTCAAAATATAAAGGACAAATGTTCCGACACACAGGATTCAATTCATTTTGTCACAAATATGTATCCGGAAACCACAAAATCTAAACGCGGCCCTCAGACCCCATTCTTAGAGTACTCCTGAATCAAATTTTCCAAAGGACTCCCCTTCAACAGCTTATACGAAATGATCCTCTTGCAATAATATTCATCATCCATTTCCAAATTCTGAATCACATCCGAAACTAGATGCCCCTTCTCAACAGAACATCCGACTTCATTTTCCAATCTAGTGAAATGGATGTGAAAATGATAGAAGTGGGGTTGGTAGTGAATGAAAATCCGAATTTGATCGTTGTCCACCCCGTATACGGTCTTGATTGCCGAGAGTCCTTCCATTACCATGGATTTCAATAGCGGTATGTGCTTCTGACGCAAATCCCTCAAAGTGGCAATCCCGCTAGCTTTCACGATGCCCAAACAATACAAGTCGGCAACAGAAGGGTGATTCAACCATTCCTCGCGTGGAGTTGTCAAAGGCGGAGGATGAGACCTCCACATGGTATCAATGTTAACGATAAACTCGTCGTGATTGACCAGCAATCTCTCCTTTTCTTTCTTGACCTCGATGACATTTTGGATCCAGTTGATGCTGCCGCTGTCGATGACGTTTCGAATGAAGGGTTGTACGACATTTGTGTAGAGGGAGGGAGTTTCTTGTATGAGCGTATGGCCCAGGGATGGCATGGCTCGGGATATCTGATAGGGTGTGGCCGGCGAGATGAGTTCCACGTCGAAGGCTCCGAATTTGGATATAGCTGATTGGAGCTGCGAGATGAAGGTCTCTTCTTTCGGAGTTTTCTCTTCATTTTCATCATGAATTTCTGAAATCGGAGTTTGCAACGATTTACGTTTCTTGTTGTTCAACTCTTCGAGCATTACTTTGTCTAGGAGATCCCTCGTCGGAAAGGCTTCGTGATAACTGTATTCGGCACCACTCTCGCTTTTCAAGCAATAATTGTACTGTCGAAGAAACGAGGAAATATCGTCGGATGCCTTGGGGTTAAAATTGTCTCCCATGGAAGAGTTCCTCTCGGGCCGGATTCCATTTTCACGATCTTGTGCTGAGATTATGGGGTTGCTCCCCAATATCGCCCTGTGAAATGGAATAATGGTCAACTTGAGAAGGGATTGGATCGTCTTTCTTTCGGACACTTGTTCTTGGGTGTTGGTGGAGCAGTTGTTTCCATTATGTTTCCCATCATCATCATCATTTTGTTCTTCATCATAACCGTTATTGATTACGACATCATCATTCCTCTCAATGATCTCTGAATGAGAAAGTAGCAGAGTGGCATGTTGATCCGACAATGTTAACGATTGAATTTTGCAGTCGGGGTTATTGGTCAGAATTGAGAGCGGGTTGGTCATTTTTTTGCATTTTGGTTGTGTTTCGTCGATATTTGATATTTTTATATGCGTGCTCGTCGTGTGTCTTGCTCGCTTGTTGCGACGAGTCCTCCACCGCAACAGCCTCGCATGTAGGTATACATTATTTTTTGATGGCCGTCAACTAAAAAATAATTGCCATATTATACACGCACATTGGCATCGTCCGAGCGCGAGGTGTCGTCGTTCGATGTCAAGTCGGCGTGTGTTAATGAAAATTTCAACCGACAAAAAATAATGTTTTCTTGTTTGTATTCCATACACAATTAACCCGTGTTATCTACACGCTTCATCCTGCACACTCTGGCAAGAGCACTGTCATAAACAGAGCAAAAATGGAATGCCTTTTCTAATATGGTATTGTATGGTACTTACTAATATTAGGATTATGTAAAATTGTACCTTTTCTTGTGATATTTTTCGTGCTGTAGTAAGCAGCCACAATTGTACCGTAATTTTGCGACAAAAAAACGAAGAAATAACGGATTAGCGATATTATTTCGGTATATCATAACATGGGATTTTAGTAGAAATTATCGCTAATCCATTGTCTTGCAGGTGTGGTGAGCAGACTTCGTCGTCCCAACCTTCCCTCCGTGAAGTCTTCCACAATTCTACGATACTACCTACTCACTGGGTTCTCTCTACCCAGTGAGGGACACGGCTGAGTATGTATATATATTGTAAGTACGAATTACAATGGAAAATATTTCAGAGGAGCTGTGCTGTGCATGCTTCGAGCACTTTTTCGCCTTTCTCGGCAGTTCTGTCATTCACCGATGCTGCCATGAGTTTTGTCTAAAACTAGAAAATGAAAACAAATGTGAATATGAAAATGATCATGAAAAATTTCCATTGACTCTATTCCTAAATTTAGATAATACTGAAACTAATGTCAAATAGTTTCAATAATTCAAAAATAGATTTTACAAAACACTGACAAATTGGAAGACAGCAATCTTCGGTGATCTTCCACGCGTTTGCCTTTGCGTCCTCCTGATACATCATAGAACAATATATTTTATTTTTTTACAACTGCAACAATATGGGACGCGGGAGTTGGACTTCTCATTCCACATCCGGTCTGTTGTAAGTACCGTATGTCATATTGTATTTGAGGTAAGGTACCTACCCACAAAATATTATATGGGAGGTATTATAGTACCGAATCCGAAAAGGAAGCCAGCCAACCAAAACCACATATCGTAGTCAAACACAATTTTCGTCGGTCGTCGAAAACACCAACACAATCCAGAATCCAGCCAGCCCCGGTAGGTAGTGGAAGGGGTGGTTTCATTCATATGCTGCCATTTTCTTTTCGCCGACGATCCCTACCTGGCAGCGAATCATCGTTGACACATACATACTACTAACAACATCTTCCGCATTGATACGAAATCGGAGAGATCAATCAAGAGCAATATATTATTCTTCATAAACCAAAATCTTGACTAGATCAGCCAACTGCCGACAGCTTTCATTGATTTTATGCGCTTCGCCAATAAGAATTCGTTCCCGGCGTTAATTAAAATCACCCCATAAAAGCAAACAGCATCCTTTGAACAAAATCGTGACAGTCTTTGATCATTGGACCTACGTTACACGTTACACGTTACACGTTACACGTTACACGTTACACGTTACACGTTACACGGAATATAATTCATTTCACCCCGAGCTATTGGCGGAATAAATCAACCACTTGCAAAATCACAGCCAACCACAGCTCGACACATTCACCCACAATCGCAATACAACTACATCCACCATGAGGGTCTCCATCCAAAACATCACTCATCCCCAAAGCCCCTCGCTATTCGCCACCGCCATCTTCGCATCCTGCATAATCTCCCATTCCTTCGCATCGTTCGCACACGCCTTCCGCACCGGAGCGGCCACCCTCCCCATGAAAGTGGAGCGACTCCCCCGCTCCGAAATATTCCACCGCCTCGGCCTTCCCCTCGCCTCGGCCGCCGCCTCGACCTCGGGCGCGAAGAACCAACACTACTTCCTTCGCAACGAACACGAAGTCCTCTGTCCCATCACCGGAACGCATCAGGGCATTCTCTGCTCGACAAACGGGCCGCATCTCCTCGCGGACGAGGGAATGCTCACCGCGGAAAGCATATCGAACAATGCCGATTTGATTACCTCCGTCATCACCGCCGGGTCTCTCGCGGCGTCGGTGAGGAATCGGGGCGTCGATAGCGATAGCTCGTATTTTTTGCCCGAGGTCATTACGTTGGTGGAGTCGTATTTGCCCGTGGAGGATATGGTGGGGAGTTTGAGTCTCGACCTGGGTTGGGATGGAGACGGCGGCGTCGATGCAGGCGATTTTATGTTTATGTTGTACGCATGCAATACTCAGATGGATTATTCAAATGAGACGGGGAGAGGAAACACGGCTACGTCGGATGTGTACTTGTTGCCAGCGGGGAAGTCATCTTCTTCTGTTTATGGAGGTTTCAGCGAAGTCCGCAGCAGAAGCAGCAGCAGCAACAACAACAGCAACAACAGCAACAACAATATGTACGGAAACAAGGTGTGGAGATTTTCCATAGACTTCAAAGTCGCCACGATCAATCTAAACCAGATCAAATCGTTTACGCCACAGAGGCCGGACGTTTGGTTGAAGGACGATTATTTCTAGTTATGTTTAATTACAAAGTGTAAATTAAAAGATTGATATGTGAGGATAATCACTTGCAATGGCATGAGTGAAATTTGATTTGCGTCAAATGTGCATTTTTAGGATTGTTCATTCTTTTTTGTGCTTCCTAGAAAGAAGAAATATTGCAAATACCGATAAAAACTGTGAATTACGACATTGCGGTATTGCGATTCTGCTCTCGTTTGGCCGTCAATTATTGAGGCCGCGAAAGTAATTCGACGGTTTTCTCATTTCCCCTTCATGTGACAATAATTTTCATCAAAATGGAATAACGACTAGCTTTACTCAGATGATTGCGATTAGAAATTCTTTTACACCGATGATGAGAATACTTTGAACAAAGTAATCGTTTGTCTTCCTCTTAGCAAGCAAGTCTAAATCAAAACTTCCATAAATGATAATGAAGAATTAATCAAATAATTTACATACTGTTGCTATAATAATATTTTCACCAACGCCATTTTCGAGGAATGCTTGAATACGTTTTATTCATGTACAAAACTGTCTTGTCCTCCGTGGAACGATCTAAAATAGTTAGCAAATAAACAAACTGACCCCTAAGCATATCCAAACTCCTTGTACTTTTTCCTCGAAGCCCCATCTTCCTCAATGATATTCTCCTCGATAAATCGACTCCATCGAACTATCCGCTCCACAACACTCCAAGTATAATCTGGAGGAGTGACCCCATCTCCCATCTCGGCAAACACGGCCTTCACGGCAGTGGCAATGCAAATGCAAGAAATCGGATCCATACCATAATCCGACGACGAGCCCATCATCGCCGTGAAGGCGGCAGAAAATGCATCATTTGCTGCTTCCAAAATAATCGGACTGTCCGAAAAACGACGATGGAATGATATGGGCGACGGTGCCGTATATCCCTTTGACGGACAAAGCAATGGGTCCATTCCACCAAACATATTTTGATAATCGTAATGATATTCGAATAGTGTTCCATCACAACAATAATTATTGATGCCCATCCCTCCCTGGAGGATATCGTCTTTGATTGCAAACACGTCGGCATTGCTGTTTCCAGTGAGGCCTCTCGATTTTGGAAGACTATTGGCTTGGAGCATTGCCAAGTGCGTTGCCATGTCCATGGTTATCGCCGCGGGGATTCGACAATCGTCGAGTAAATGTTGCAGTGTTTCGCCCCATAGGGTGGCTTCGTCACGAGACAATTTTCGTATTTCATTGTCGTTGCATTGCGAAGTATCATTTTTTGCTGATTGTAAATTGTTGTACTCTGTGCGCACGTTGAATCCAATAAGTGAAAATGAGTTGCAATTTTGAGAAAGAGCCTTTGACGTGTCCATAATTGTTTTGATGGATTCTAACGTTGTATGCAAAACCATCGGGCCTGTAGCAATGTCTTCATTCATTTCTTGCAAATTGTCAAGAATTTCGAGATAGTGATCGGTAGTCAACGATTCCTCGCCTTCGAGACTTTGTATGGATAATAGCGAGTTTTGCAGGGATGATACTGTCTTGGATTCTAATTTCAATTTCTGATTCTCTGGATAGCATCGATGAAAAAATATTACTGGTTGCGTCGGAGGAACGGGTGAATTCGGTTCATTTTCTGGATAGATGTCATCACACATCTTTTGCTCTTGACACAACATGTCACGTGCACAGAGAGCCAATGCTCCACCAAGAGCGGAGTTTATATTTCCGACGATCATCATTGGATTCATCGTCTCCGTCTTTGCGTAAAGTTGAGATGGGCATCTGATCTTGCTCCTATAGCGGCTACGGGTAAAAGGCGTAACGTTGACTTTAGAAATTTTGGGACGATGTCTTGATGAACAGCTGCGCGGGTCGCTTCTGAAGCTCGACGTAAACCCGATTGTCGCAATGATGATGGACATCGAATAATACATTTTAACTATGAATGACATCATTCACAGATTTTATATTCTGCTCACTTCACTTTTCGTTTAGATAAGTCAAAATAACATAATATGACGTTACTTACATACGGTGTCCTGGTACTCATGGTACTGTGGACCCTCTTTCTATCCCTTCAATTCCATCCCTGCCTCACCTGCTCATCCGTCTCGGCCAAATATCGCCACCATCCCGTCGGGGACCAAGCGAATATCGATCCCCCTAGGTCTCAACCGCGTCGTCCCCCCAAAAACCGGAGTCGGGGCGCGTCTCGTCCCACACCATTCAAAAATAACAGGATTCAACACATCGGCACAATTTCTTCACAACCTCTCTTGAGAACACAACCATATTCCTCCGGGCCTTCATTGGCAACACCATTTCGGATACTTCAGTATCCACCAGCCCAAGTTGTCTTCCGCTCGCCTCCATCTATGATACCGGTGGGCATATTCAGCAACCAGGAATATCAGGAAACATGTGACTGCCGTCCCACTCTCTTGGCCTACGGAGCCCATCACCAATTCCAGGGTCCACTCCGTGGGCCTCTCCCTCAGGTTCCACGTGGACTGTTACTATGTCGTCATCAGAACTCCACCTCGCGCTATTTATCTGAGGGGTGGTTACAACTACATCAAGAGGGGTCCATCAATACTCTCGACATAACCATGCCTCTCATGACCTCAGACATCCAGCCAATTCCTTCTCCTCATATAAAATCAATCTACAACAACATTAGCCTCCCTAATCAAAACTTCCCTCCGCGCCACAAATCACAACTAAATATCAGGACGTACCCATGGCTCACTTCCCAAATCCATTGGTCTAATCATCAGCGTGTACAACTTGACAATATGCCAACAATCACAGATCGTCCAACGTCTTCTAGTGACACAAAAACTCGCAAGAACCCACGCCGCCAACAGATGCAACGAAAACATAATTCTTCCAGTCCTCCCATATCTATGACAAAGCATCCACAACTTCTCCCTGTTCCTCATCCCAAGATGTCTGAACTCATCGATCACGATATGATTGAAGCGAGTTCGCTGCTTACTTGGTTGGGAGGCAAACGGGACCTGGACGATACAGAGGAAGAAATCGAGTTCTCGGCTGGTCCAAATCCTAGCATAACTGATCCCGAGGATCCAAACCCACCTCCAAAACTATCAAAATCAACCCAACATGCCCCAACCATGATCACTCAAGCGCCAACGCAAGCTAAGCTTCCTCCTACTCCACGATCTATCCTCCGGAACACTTACCGTGCTTCCCCGCAAAGCCAAACTTCCCCTAACCTCCGGGACCCCACGACCCTTCCAAATAAAAACCTGGTTGAGATCTCCATGGTCCTCACTGGCGATGATGCCGCAACAGAGTGCCATCGGGTATTGTCTCATCTCTTCTCCCAGTTCCTAGAAGTTGACACAGATGTTGCAATCCTCCCTGTTGATCCTCTCAGCAGCCTCTCTCCAATCCAAACACCTGGACAGATGCCCAACAACTGGACAAAACTTGGCCGTTATATCTTTCTGAAAGGAGGCACGTATTCCTTCCGGCCCCGGAATGACCATCACGGACATCGTAAGCACCCTGAACTGTGGCTAGTGTTCAACCTGGCATCCTCGGTTGAAACCTCGTATTTGCTCCAATCGGTGTCTGTGGAGTTCGAACGGGTTAACGGCCGCACGATTCGGGTGAAATCATGCCAATCATTCAACAGTTTCACCCCTCTTATGTTTCCCTTTCTTAACAACAAAGCGCACCTCCCATCATTGCACTCACAATTGAAAGAGCTCCTCAACGACGCCCTGGGGCATATGACCTCCCAACAAATGCTCGATGAAGAACATGTTGGCCGCCCCATCCCTGATTTCAACCTCCGGGTGAATCAACCTCGCCTTCCTCATCAGTCGAACCTGAAGGATAAATGGTACGACGCGTTCACCAGCCAAAATAAGCAAGTTATTCATCTCAAATGCTGCAAAATGGCCGGGCCATTCCTCCGCAACATCTTCCAGTATATCAAGGAATCAGGAACAATGCGGCGGGTTGTCGGAAAATACGTCCATGTAACTGAGCCGCTCACAAACAAGGCTAGTGGACAGGATTGCTCCCTCCTACGACGAATGGCACAGATGCACACCAACTACCATACTAGCGTCCAATTGCACTCGATCACAGGAATTATCGATCTTACAGGGCTTTCTCGAATTGGCATTGGTAAAGGCCCCCAAGACAATGCTCGGTTCAAATGCCTGTGCTTACGGGACATCCTCTATGGCATCAAGCTCCCAGATTCTTCGCCATTATTCCTGTCAATTCTTCCACGTTCCAATAGCTCAACGGTCAACTGCGTCATCCCTAATACCGCAGCCGCTGAGACCCGTGTAGTACAAATGAACCATCACTTGTCCGGCTACTTGAAGTTCTCTCTTCTGGAGGAGGGATACAACCAGAATGGCATCATCGATCTTTTGAACCAATCCTGTGATGCGGACCTCACTTCGACCATATCTCAGCTTAAGTGGGATGCAGTTAACAAAGTAGTCATCTTTCCCTCAGAGGTGGAACTAGAATACAATCTGGATCTCATGGAAAAAGAACCATGGATGACTCAGACCCAAACCAACCCATCCTTCCAATTGAACGGAAAAAAGCGTTACAATGACCCCGACCACACTTTTCCAGTATCTTCGGACCTTTCAGTTACTACCATCCACGCCAACAAGTCTAACCCCAACAGCCCTTCCGGCCACGCCTC
>JALLPE010001710.1:0-11151 GCA_036940025.1 Conticribra weissflogii
TAATTTTCTTTTATTTATAATTTTTAATTGTTTTCCTTTTCATTTTTTCTTTTTAGTAATTTTTTCATTTTTCATTTATTTTTCCTCTTATTATGTTTTTCATTTTGTCATTTTTTCATTTTTATAATGGCCTGGGATTTCTTTTTTTTTATTATACACCTCATCTCACAGGAGGAGTTCAGAATTGTAATCCTATTTTGGATACCATCTTTTCTTGTTTGCAAGGTTGTGTTTATCCTGTATTCCCAGGAATCTTTTTTGTGTATTCCCTTGCCTACTGACTCTCTGTACTTTAGTAACATCAGGTTTACCACATGAACCTATCCTTTTCTTGGACTTGCTGATATATGATTAAACATATGTTGTATTACTTTACATGCTGCTTTGTGCTACTTCTGAAATCTCACAATTCTAAAATAAGAATCATTTGCATCACTCAAATATGGGTATATCAGTCACTATTGCTCACTGTTCTTGGTTGACTTAGTTGAAAATGATTGTTGTTCATGTTAGCTCAAAAACATACACAAATCAACATATTATTGGTGAAATTTACTGACATTTACTGACAGTTTTGACATTTCATTAGCATATCACCAATACTTCCAACTAAGATTAATTATAATTTGAAAAATTGATGCATTAAGTAGAATTAACCATGAAGCTATAACTTGTTCAAATATCACCTTCAACAGAGGGTGGATCATTAACATCCCAAATGATGATTTTGACAGGGGCCATTGAACTGTTATGCCATCAGCCCAAACAGTATCACAGATGAGAATTACAGCAACAAAAGTCTTTGTTTGTCTTCTTTATTCTCAGGGTCTTTGCACTGGCCACAAATAGTCCAACCTCCAACTTTCCCAAGACAAAACACAATATCTTCTTCATGAAAAACGAGTAATCTTGCCCTTATTGACATATCTGACTTGTGCAATGAATTGTGTATGGATGGTATGATTTGATTTCTGAATATGTTGTAGAATTGATAGGTGTGTAAAACAAGGTGCTGCAATGCTGCTATATCTGAAACAACAAAACAAAGAGAAAAATACAGGCTGACCTGAATTGGTTTCTTCTTTGTAAAGTTGCTTAAATATTGCTACAAAACATGCTTGCCACCATGAAAGCACATTGTTTGAGAGTCTTAGGACCACAACACAATGTATCATGCTAGGTTTTTGAACATTAGATGCTCCACAAAAATGAGTATAAACTTTTAATTCATCCTACTCTTCAACTTTTATTCTGCAACATTTTTCTTCCGTCTAAATCAAAACCTCTGCCTTCCTAAGGATCATTTCTCTTTTTTTGTAGATTCGTTTGAAGTTAATGGCTAGGAACTTACCTGGATTCATTTCAAGATTTATTTGACAAGAAGCATATTTTTTAAAAAAATTGATGGACCAAAAATAAAAGATTATTTTCACTTCTTTTTTATTTGAAGAAAGTTTGAACCACTTCCCACAAGTTGTGTCTTGTCCAAGATTCTTCTGGAACATGTGGAATAAACAACCCAATCATTATTAATTTCACAATGATGACATTTGCTATTGCCATTTCAAGGTGTGTGTCATTTGATCATTGGATATCAATTGTATTTGCTCTCTGTACTCCGCTTTGAATTGTTATTTGCCATATTTAAGGAGCACAATTGACAGGCATCTTTGTTATTGAGGCTTGCAGTGCTGATTAAGCAGATTTTGATAGTCTATATTACAAAAGAGACCATCACTGGACAAACATTTTTAAATTTTTTATTACAAATGTTTGGTACAACCTTTTGTAACAGGCAGTAAAATGGTCAGGAATGTTAGCTTTATACATCTGATTTGTCATTTTTCATTTGTTTCAGCATATTTGTAGAGTGTACACAACTAAATATGATACCATGCACATTTGATATAAAGGCCCATTAGGTCCTGACACTCAACTCATTTTGGGACAGTCCCATAATTTTAAAAGGTCAGGAAGTACCAACTGGTCAGAAGGTAATATTGTTGCTTCATAGCAAATGTGTGACTTGCTACAACAGGATCATGGAATTAGATGGTGACAGATGATTGGTGTCATTGGGTTTAATGGCACAATGATGTCAATCCCCTCTGGTCATGCCTCTGTAATGATTTTTTCAACTGCTGGCAGTTCCAATCATAGCCAATGTAGGTGCTGACTTTAGGCGATAGCTTGGTTTGAATAGTATCTGGTGGGATCCAATAGACCTACAAGGGTACCAAGGGCCTCCTAAAATCCAGGCTGATACACAAATGAAAAAAGAAGGTCAGAAGAGGTGATACAAGAGGGATTCCAATAGAAGTCACTGCAGGGATCTTGATGCATTCCATGTGGTGCTGTGGGTTGAATTGGCCAACAGGACTGAAGTAGCAGCAATAAGGTTATTGTGGTAGTGTTGTTCCAATGTGAGATAGGTTTTTTCCTGTAAACCAGTGCCAACCAAATCTCACAGCAAATGGTAAAGATCTGAATTCAAAAAGAATTTTGAACAACTAGAATTGGTGGTAAGGGCGTGGAAGAGCATTGAGCAGAAAAAACAGGATGACGGGAACAGAAGGAAAAGAGAAAAACAAAGTGTCCTACCTGGTAAAGAAATTGGAGAAAGTTGAAAAAAATTTTCATGCCAAGTGTTTTGCAGATGATCTTACAAGTCAATTGATGAACCCAAAAAGTTGTGAGAAATATCATATTATTCAGGTTCAGTACTTGTTTTGCTTAAGTTAATTTATGAAACTATTGATTTTAGATTGGAAATGAAAGATGTGCCAATGGTAAAGCTTCATTTCTCATGAGAAAATCTGTGCTCAAAATCTTAATTATGATAATTCTATCAAAGTCAAACTCTAACCATAAATTGTTGGACCCTTTGCTATTCTTGGAGTCAATTCTACTTAATCAGTGACAATGGGTGTACCTTGTAAGTCAGTCAAAGGACCAACAAGGAAACACACTGTTGACATGTTAACAAAACTTGGGAGAAAGCTTGAAACGCACCACATTTTAGGAAAAAAGTACTTTTACATGTGAAATTTTCTTTTAGGTGTATACATTGTGCTCCTGCCGTCCTAATTAGCTCAAAAATTCACTAAAAAGGAATGAGTGTCATTTTTTGTTGCCACTTCTATGGTACATTATACATACTCAAAATTGCTGCATGACTCAATTGTTTTCCTGAAATATGTGTGGGATATTTTTTTGTTGCTGGTAAAATTTACTGACATTAACTGACTTGTCTCTTGACATTTTCCCACATATCACTTACATTTCCAACAAAGTGGTCTACAACCTGGAATTTCAGAATATATTAATGTTCAATGCACCTTTCCATATTGGGAGCTCATGCCTTTGTAACACTACTTGTGAAACCATCTATTCTTGCATCAATTACTGAGAGTTGTGTCTTACCAGGAATCCTGTCTTGTGGATTTCAATACCTACCATCAGTCTGCAGTTTTGTGACATCCATGGCATGTTCCAGTCATTAGCCCCTGTTATGTTGTGAGCTGCCTGTAACTCTCGTGTCTAGTTCTTTTCTCACCTTTTTATAATTCTAAAATACCATTGCTCAAAACTGGTATATCAGTAACCTCTGTTGGTGCATATCTTTTCTAAACTTATCAACAAATCTCCTAATACATTCTAAATTCATTGATAAATTCATTGATCACCAAGATTGGAATAGGGGATTTCATTCCAATTTTTAAAACAAGTAATAATTGAGGTTGAAGCTCGTGTCCTCTACTATTATTAAAAATCAAATGGATATCATATCACTCTCGTCCTTTTTTGCTCACTGGTCATTGGCTTTTAAGTGTACATTGATTCTCTAGAAAATTACGAAGGAATATTAAAACAATTATTGATGTCTCAGTGATACCATCTTTGCCATTGTTCTTCGTCCAATGCTCATCATTTCTTAGTATCCACTCAACCACAGTGATCAATCGAAAATGTTCGAAACATAGGAGACTGTCTTCTTGTTCACAATGATTGTTGGGTATTTGCATCTTCCCACACAACACATTATTGCCATTTTTCTGTTGATTAGATAATGTAGTCGATTGAGAAAAAGTCTAAAGAAATCTATGAATCCTTGTGCATTATTTCCTTGCCATCATAACGGGTCAGTAAGCTGATCGTCGGCTGAGCTATCAGAAAAATAATCATCGCTTGACGAAGACAGGGCACTCCTAACATTACTCTCCGTGTTTCGACATGCTTTGTTGATGTCAAGAACGAAACGATTCATCAATGTGTCCAGCTTCGTTGTCTCAGGCAGTTGAAGTGCCGTAGCAACTGCTCTTAATTGTCTCCTATCATCCTTGAATTTGTCTTCGAGTGCAGTGTTTGTAGTGGTCTCGTCCTTCTCGAAAAATATGCACCTGTGTGAAGAACAGCGGTATTTTTGTTGAAAATAATTGTGGAACAGAATTATCATTAAAAGATAAAAGTTGAAAAATACCTCGACTTCGAGTTTAGTGCGACCGCAGCTTGGGCCCGTGCTTTGTTGTTTGCAGACGATGCAATGCAAACGGATGAAGTAAGGTTTGAAGTTTTGTTGTGAAAATGGAGAGCAAGCGCTGTATTTGAACAAAAAGACTTACCAGTCCCTGGTTTCGTGACAAACCCTCTCCTACCCAGTTCATCTATCAGTATGACTCGAAACCAAGACATTCGATGAAGAATACTCAGCAATTGGCATTTCTGCGGTTGAGATGCTGCCGATTGTGTTCCAGATGTCCTTGTAGTAAGCCATTCGTCGCCATGAGAGTTTAGATTTTCTTTTGCAGCTTGACGAAGTATTGCACACCCATTCGAGTCAATGGGGATTGTTGCCTCTTTCGACTTGATGGCGTCGTATGTCGTCAGCACTGATCCAAAAGGCACGGTAGTTTTGAGTTCGTTCGTTGCACAACGAATAAAATGAAAAAACCACAAAGTTATGTTAACCTACCAACATCAAATCCAGCACACTTCGGCGCCGTACTAGCCTGCTTTCTCGAAGTAGATTGCATAGTCGCATGATTTAGGACTGACAAAGACGTGAATTCTCGCAGAGATACCTCCCAATCCGGGATATCTTCCTTACCCCTCATCACAAGCAAAGTACCACCTGCAAGATAATCGTTCATTTGAACACGTCTATTTGATGGTGTGTGCTCTCCAAATTCTTTGTATGGGTCATTCCGAGAATTTTGATGGCTTCGTGCGAGATTCGCTGTTTGCATCAACAATTTGGAAACGACGCTTTTGACTTGCCGTGGGCTCATCGAAAGAAGTATGGCAGAAGACACGCCACGATTATCGCTGCAAATTTGATTTCGGATACATTCTTTGTATACGATGAATTCGTATGCAATATTGAGTCTGGCCACGACCCTGCTTGGAAAGTTAGCAATCGGATCCGGATAGGAATATTGTTCAATAACAGAAGAATTATACGAAGATGAATTCGCTGATGTACGATCAGTTCCGGATATATTACTCATTTTGAACAAATTTTCGTTCTCCTTTGCATCAAAGGCCTTCGTAGAATTTTTGCTCCATTGGTCTTTCTTGGTTGATTTCGCGTTGGATTTTAGTGTGCCTTTTCCTTCTTTGCGTTTGTCGTTGCCCCCCTGATAAAAACACAATGGATTCATTCGGAAATTCGTTCCATCTTTGAGGCGAATGTCACAGGGAGCCACTTCATCCAAGTGAGAGGTGTCCACACCCCGCCTTTCCAGCTCCTTTGCACGACGAGACAGATTTCGAACAGTTTGAATTGGGTCGTCGCCTTCGATGTTATTGAGTTGATTTGCGGGTAATTCACTGTCCATGGACATATCGGCCAATTGCTCTTGCATTTCAAAGAAGTCTTGTTCTTCGACGCAGCCGATGTCGTCGTTGCCGTCTTCGAGGCTTCTCGCGTCTAGAACTTCGACGTCATCTGGTTCTTCAAGAAGGGGAATTTGAGCGATAGATTCATCCCTAGCACAACTCCGATCACAGCCAGAGGAAGAATTGGGTATTATTTTCCGACTCTGCGAAGTACCATTAAACCGAATCGCACGTCTCCTCACTGGCGAGTCCTCTTCATCACTTCCTATTTGACAATACGTCAATTTCGGATCGGCATTTCGAAAGGCACTCCATTGAGACTTTTGAGTGAAACACTGTTGCATTTCGTGGCAAAGATTTGTTGACTCCGACAAACGATTCGCCGCCATATTTCCATCATCTTCGTTATCCTCCTGTGCATTGTTGTTTCGACCAAAATCTACCGGGTCTTTGAAATCATCGTCTATGTATGAAAATCTACTCTCGTCTTCGCTCTCGTTTCCCTTTTTTTGATTTCCGATTTTGTCGTTTTTTATCATTCGTTTGCTCGTAGCCGTGTGACGTGCAGCGTTCTTCAACTGTGGTTGTTGCAAGTCACGGAGAACATCCTTGCCTTCTTCATCGTGACTACAGCAACTAATATCCCCTTCTAATCCTAATCCATCCTCGGAAAATCTTCTCATGATGGGGCTACCGCAGCTGAAACCATCCTCGTTATCGTTTATGAATAACCCTTCGTGGGGATTGCGGTATCGAAACAAATCATCATCGTCACAATTCTCATTGTCTCCCCCATTCCCATATCCCAAATCAAACTCATTCTCGACACAAAATTCATCATCATCAAAATTATTATCGACACCGTGACGAAAATTACTTCGATATCGACTCTTCGACCCTCTCTTTCCTGAATTTGAAGCGCATCTCTTCATCGATATTTTGTCGCCATCGTGAATAGAAGAAGACGGAGAAGCTATGATATTGCTGCCTTCTTGGTATTCATTGTGTTGACCAAGTTGATAATGACGCGTCTGTTCAATGGAAGAAAGGTCGGATGCATCGGCCTTCGTGTTTGGCGAGGGCAACTCATGAACAGATGGATCGTGGTCGGTTTTATTGCGGATGTCATTGCTGCCATTGAAATTTTCTTCAGAAAATCCCGCAGAAAACCTCGATTCGTCTTCTTCTTCTTTCGCCGTTTGATTCACTTTGCCATTACGTTCATTGATCGACGTCCTTACCGTATTTAAAGATGTCTGTTTGTGTACGAGTTCATTTTTACTTTTATTTTCATGTTCATCTTCTTCTGAAAGCAAAATTGTGCTTTCATCCAAAATCGAAGCAGAGACATCCGAAGCCAAAGTTGTATTGTCCGGGTTGTCGTTTGAATCCCGATCATGCTCTTCTAAATTTTGTTTTTCTTCGAGGGTGGTCTCTGATCCGATGGATTCTCTGGTCCTTCGTTGGCAATAATTCTCCTGTTCCTCTTCAAGAATTGTACTGTGGGCAGAATCACCTTCCTCCATCGAACATGCATCGAAGGCATCAAATTGACCAGCCCGTTCAGTCCCCTCGCCTTCATTCTCATTGATCTTGCCGCTCAAGCGGCTAAGTAGAGAGTCTACCTCTTCTAACTTGGCCCGTCTCTCGTCCGTCGACATGGATTTATACTCCGGCAACGATGCTAAATTGCTCTGTATCCGTGTGGAATAATGATTGATTGTTTTGACGACGAAATCATTGTGATTTTTGAAGTAGTTTTCTTCGTTTGGACCTCTCGTTCGCGGTATTTTTGATGCTTGAAATTTTTCGACGTTGTTGCAGTCAATACTGTTTTCGCCACCGGAGTTTGAATTTTCTCCCGTCAAATGATGATGCCGATTCTGGATTTGCCGCTGCTTCTGCTTCTGGATTGGATGAAGCGGCACTCTTTCCCCCTCGAATAATGAGGCCGAAGAAGAAGAGAATCCTTTCCTTTTGGAAGATCCATCAGTATAGTTATATGCCCTATTATTGGTAGCATTGTTTTCATGGCCCAAGGAGACGTCCACCGCCATGTCGGCCAAAAGCGCGGTCGTTGCAGGGGACATCATTTCCATGGTCACGTCCACAGCTGGCTCCGTGTAGGTTGCTGGATGCTGGGATTCGTCCATCTCTTTAGTATTATTTAGAGAGAGTCCTGGACGCCAAGGTCAAAAAAGAACGGTTGTGCCTCTGAGTGGTAGAAGGAATTACATTGCGTGGTTATTCATCGGCTGCGAGCATCCTTTTTTTTACTCACACCGCGAGCCGAGTAAGGTAATTTAGAGGGGGTACAAAAATTACGCCATAATAACCAACGTACTCATATTGAATAATATCGATAGTATGCTAGAGTATGTTATAGTATCGTAGTATTGTGTCAATATCGTGGCGCAAATAATATATTACCTGGCGAGATCATGATCATGATCAATTGCCACGTGGAGTGAGCTTGGCAAATCCGGACACAGTTTTCGGCACACAACGAAATGGCAACGACGCATTCCAAAGTTATCATAGAGAAAAACGATCGGCCGCAATATATCTCTAACTTCTTTACCTAGCCTACGGATACTTCCCTTCCCTTCCGCTATTTCAAACCCACCCAGTGTCTAAGTTTGCATCCCTGCGACATAATTACCGAGCCGTGCAGAGTCACAGCATCTTCTTCTCCTTCTCCCTAGAGAGATTCTTTTTTACCTCTATCATCCATAACACATCAAAACGAGTCAAAATGTTCAAGGATATGATCGACAAGCAAATCATAGAGCTCAAGAAGCTCTGGGCCAACAAGCGCCAACTGACTTTCCAATTACTGAATTTGGCCATGATTGTGTTTTCGGCGTTGATGATCTGGAAGGGTTTGATGTTCATGACTAAGGTTCGTACCACTTTCATTTTTATTAAATATATTTTTCTTGTGCCTTGATGCATTTTTGAAGTCGTGGTCGAGGTTCTTCGAAGGTTTCGTTTTATGCTCATCACCATCGGGTGATGAGGGGGGGTATTGTTTCATTTTTATTCTATGTTTTATTTTAGAGCTTCGAGTTTGAGAGGGGGAGAGTGATCACGTTGGGTGCTTGAAACGTTGATAAACAATATTTGCACACTGAAGCGAAATATTTTTATTGTCTATGACTCCAGTGAAAATTTTTTGTTCGTGTTAGATTGTCGTGAGTGACTCGTTCTGTCATCCATCATCTAACGTAATGAATTGAGGGTCAACCTTTCCTAGCTCACGAAGAGTCTTCGTGATTCGATACAGATTCACTAACAAAGCAAACACTAAATGGAAATGAGACGAGTCAAAAATATATCGAAGAATTCCCTGATTCGATCAATGTTGTAGAGCAAATGGATGGAACAAAAGTCGCTTCTACTTTCGACCTTCTCTTGCGTGTGTACCTCACTTTCCTACAAAGGTCGCGCATTACTCACCACTTTCTTGCGACATTCTAATTTCGCGAAATTTCCAACTCATATCTCAATCCTTCACAATAACAACAGAGCGAATCACCTGTCGTTGTAGTCCTCTCCGGATCGATGGAACCTGCCTTCCAACGTGGCGACATCCTCTTCCTCAATAACTCTGTCGAAAAAGTAGGCGTCGGCGACGTCGTCGTCTTCAAAATCAAAGATCGTGACATTCCCATTGTCCACCGCATACTCAAAGTTCACGAAAAGCCCGATGGACACGTGGAATTGCTTACCAAAGGAGATAACAACCGCGTCGATGATAGAGGGTTGTATGCCCCGGGACAGTTGTGGTTGGAGAGGGAGGATATTTTGGGGAAGGCAGTGGGGACGTTGAGGTATGTTGGGATGGTGACAATAGCTTTGAATGATTATCCGGTTTTGAAGTACGTGCTTGTAGGAATGATGGGGTTATTTGTTTTGACTTCTAAAGAGGGCTAGAAATGCTATTATTGGAATTGAAATATTACGTGATTCTTGCATTACGTATCACATTGGCATTGAATGTCGTTGCAAAGATGAGAATCACCATTGGAATCATATGGCTTTCACTCTTCGAGCAATAGTTTCGTTTGTCACAATGATCACAAACGACAAAACAAAGGAACATTATTTACTCCTAGTTAAAGTACATTAGTCACATTTGATTTTCGATCGATGCAACAGCATGTATTTGAACCGAACATTTTGATTCCACTTTAAGACTCGCACTAAAAATTTTACCTTGACGGAGGCACATTTCCTGTTAATTTTTTTGATAGCAGTGACAAAAAAAACACTTTGTCAATGATTTATTATAAAAAAAAAAAAAAAAACAATTCAGATACAATACCACGTGGAAAATTACCGTTTAAGGGGATACTCTGTACAGTTTCGTTTCCTTTTTTTCGTTGCATTAACATTTTTCCTTCATTTTGAAGCAATTTTGACATCCTTTTCTGCTTCCTGCTGAAGAGTAAAACAATGTAGGGTGTACAAATATTCATTCTTTTTCCCCAAAATCATTACAATACTTACCAACCAAGGCAGCCAACAATACAGCTAGCCATCTGGCTGTCCACACCATTTTTTCCCTAGCAAGTAAAACACCATTTTATCCTACCTAGAGTAGTATCAATGTTGAATCATATTAAACCATCAAATCTCAATTATCTTTGGTGCTATTTATTTAAATATGTTCATCCCTTTGTTATACTTTTTTATTCTGTAGCATCATTCCAACACACTTGTAGAGCATAAGTTCACCTCAACATGCAACTATTATGACTGGAACAAATATTAATTGAGCACAATAAGCAGCCAAAAATAAGTGGTTGTGGTTCAATTTGAACCAAGTAGATTCTGGTATGTTTTTTACAGTGGCAAAATCTGTTGACAAAAGATGAAAACTCATCCACACAACATTATCAATTTTTGAAGTGCTTCATCATATCCATATACAAAAAATGAGGTAAACAAAAGTGCAGCAGGCTCCCTGCAGTTTTCGTTCTGCTTGATACTCTCAAAACATCAATCAAATCTTCCTCTTGGTCTCATCAATCAGGCTGTTAACATCAATGATGGAGAGCAAGAAATACCCTTTGATGGTGTGTCAATGGCAAAAACAGCAACTCTACCTGACATCTTTCCTTGAACCTTTTGCCCAAAATTGTGCACAAGCTGTTTGTGGTGATTTTGTTTGCAAGATTGTAACATTTTCATTGTTTTCATGGTTTGCAATGCCATCCTCTATATTCCCCTTAAAAGGATGGGGCAATGAGTGTTGAGTGTTGAGTGTTGAGTGTTGAGTGTTGAGTGTTGAGTGTTGAGTGTTGAGTG
>JALLPE010001711.1:0-11140 GCA_036940025.1 Conticribra weissflogii
AATAATTGTGTGTATACTGTGTTCCTAACACCCTGGATGCAATCAATTCATCAAGTAATAAATCAATTAACCAACCAATTCCAAATCAATAAAGCCAAACAAACAATAAAACAACTTCATTATCCTATCTCCTGAGATTCATAAAACCAAATGATAAACTAAACATTACAAAAGGTTCATTCAGCAGACAGAAAATCAGAAGGCTGCTGTGGTGAGTTTGACCATGTTGTTTTTGATTTTTAGTTATTGATGTTTCTGTGAATAGGTCATACTTTTTAAAAGGAGTTATAAGAAGATAAGAGACTAAGAACAGTGTGATAAGTATTAAGACAAGAAAAAACTCTACTTTATTCATGCACCTAATTTTGGGATGAATTGGTTTTTATTGGTCTCCATGCATTAGTCTACAGATCCTACTCTAGCTTGTTCTTCATGCCAAGCATAGTTTGTTATTTGGCCAGTTGTTGCATTCATTACTTGCTTTTATTTCCCAATTAAATTCTTCAAGTGGTTTTTGATGCAATTGAAATTCAAGTGGAAATATTAATAATTAGAGTCCACCTGGAATTTTTTGATTTATGATGCCTAGATTACCACTATATATGCCCATCGATTTCTTTGAAACTTGCGACAGATTTGTTTTTCCTTTCTGGTATCAGATTGACTTTCTTATGATGTCTGCATTTTCTACCACTGTTTTTTACATGAGTAATAGATTGGGCTTAGTGATTCCTTCTGAATCTGAATGACCTTGATAATAAGTACCACACTTTAGCATTATGAATATTAACTTCATAGCTTCAACTCTTTCTCTCCACTCTTGGCCTCATCTGTTTGGCTTAACCATATTATTTTACTTTGTTCATGAAGCAAAAATAATATGATATTGAGAAATTATTTAATTAAAACCATGTCCAGATTTGATGTCATTGCTATTTTTCCTTCTTTGAGTGCTGTGAAAAGGTATCAAGATCAAAATTATGTTCATGACCATTCTATGAAAACAATTTATAATGCTCACACCATCCAAAACTCATAAATGGCATTGTTTCTAACTATGCCATCAACCATCAATGAAACTACTGTGTTATATTTATCTTGATCATTTATAGAGAGCACAATTAGTCCAACAAAGTAAACACCTTGAGTATTTGCATCTACAAATGATAAGGAAATTTTTTGAAGTAAACTAAAGCTTCAATAAGATGAGTTTAAGATACAGGCAACAATTCAAGTTCCATTTAAAATCATTGCAGTGCACAAGTACTCTATATTCCAATCTACCATACTCTTTTGATCAAAATCTCTTTCTATAAATCAAATTGTCATGACATATATGTGTTTGAAGCTGTTATTATCACTAAGTAATTTTATACAAGCCAGTTGAAAATAATTTATTCATTCACAAATTCCCACTGACATAGTAACGATGGATATAGTAATGTATTAATGCAAAGTGAATTTCTTGCTATTGAGTAACATCCAGTGTCAACAGCCGTCTTTCATTATTTCAATTCAAAATAATTGAAACTTTTTTGAAATAGTTGTAACAATATTAGTTTTCAGTTTAATAAATAGCTTTTCTCTATTGATATGGATTGTGCAATGTCTTTGTTGATTATAACTTCTTTTGTTTCACACATGATTTATGCTGTCTTTACCATTTCTAAATCACATTACAAATAGTTAATACCATTTACTATTGTAAATCACGGTTGAATGAAATTTGTTTCAAATTGAAGAAATATATTAATTTTCAAAAGAAATCAAAAAATTGCAATTTTAATGACTTGATAAATATTTCCAATTGATGAAGTAATATGATTTACAAATTGACAAACTATGGCAAAAAATGAGTACATGAATCAACACAGAATTTATATGCTTATGTACCAAAAAGAGTAATTGACTGTATTTTGTCATATATTGAGTAATATGCTCATGGTCGCAAAGAAGATTGATAATGTATCAATCCTGAAAAATCACATTCTTTTGCTTTTTGTTGAGAGGTGTTCAATGTGTGGTTGTCTCCTTTTCATTGGATACCAAAAAATTAGTCATCAGAAATGCTATTGTGCTAATTTTTCTGTTGGATTTTATACTCAGAGATACTCAAAAGAAAAGTGAAGTTTTGTAAAAATCAAACTTTGGAGAGAATGCCAAAATTGATACATTATGTAGTAATTGAAAGTAAGCATTTAATCCATGCATCATGATGGTACTTGTAGAAAGCTCTTTTGATTTCATAATCACATATTATTTCTTGCAATTTTAGTGAACAGACATTTCATTTAGTTTTTACTGTGTTATCTGTGATCCTTGAAATATATCTTGGCTCATATCATACAGCAAGTCCAAGAATTTTCTTGTGAAAAGTAACTTATTTTGTATGAATGAAATCATAATTTTCTATCTCATGACTTGTAAGGATTTGAAAACCTCTAGAGAGCCTAATTCACATCCATATTTTCCGAAATAAAGTGTAATTTTAGATCAAAATGACGCAGTGACATAGAAACCGAATTTTTCAAAAACGTCTAAAGTTTTTACAATAAAATTCGTCAACCCCAGCATCCGTCGCACACTAATGAACAGGTTGGCTATTGGCACGTCATCTCTATTTCTGGTTTGCGCTGGACCTTCGAAGTGGTTTGTGTCAAAGTTCTGTTCAACGTAGGCTTGTCAGTAAAAGTTATCTTCGTTCACCCCATGTAGCAAGTCGAAGAGACATGATGTTATAATTTCATCACAATATCACTACATATTCCCCGCTCGTCCATTATTGTGCGTCGAAGAAATATTTCTTCTCAAATAATTCTTTGTATTAACAGATCCACAATTTCTACGAAAGGATAGGTTAAGTTTGAATTGCATCAGCTTGATATAACGGTTGAAAAAATAAAACGGCCTCAACACATCGTAGTGAAAACAATGCATGGGATGACCGGGAGTTAGCAGTTATCTTCCCACTCTATTATAGAACAAAACACTCGAAACATTATGACTATCTTGATAAGTAGAAACGCAACGGTGACCTTTTCACTTCTTGAGGTTTCCAAGAGCTCCTCCAACAACGGCAGAAACAAGTGAAAGAGGAATCAAGAGCAATCCAGCCACTGCTCCGGCACTCAATCCGACAAACGGAACCTCGGCACCGGAGGCGAACAAGTAGGCGTCCAATCCAGCGAAAGTGGCAGCGGCCAAGTAAAATGCTGCGGGTCCTACCTCCAAAGCTCCGGCAACAACAGGCAAAAGGATGGGGGCACCCTCAATTGCCAGAGGAGCGACGCCATTGATCAAAAGTTGTTGGTTATTGGCCACCAAAGAGAGGAGACCAAGTTCCTCAAGAAGAGGGAGGAGCTCCTCTGCTTTCTCGAGAGTGAGCCCTTGTTTCTCAAGCTTCGAGAGAACTCCAAGCTCCGCAGTCTTCTCGAGGAGACCGAGTTCACGAACACGAGAGAGAACAGGGTACTGTAAACGAAGAGGCAGGAGTGAAACACGTCAGTTTCAATGAGACGAAAACATGGATAATTAAAAATTTCGTACGGGGAACTCAGTCAAATGAACTTCATTCAATTTCCTAAAAATTCAACTCGTCACTCGTCTGCACATCGAAAAGATGTTGTTCCAGAATGGATGAGTCGAGAATTCTTCATTGCTCCGGCTGTTTTGTCTAAACGAGCAGGTAAGTCCACTCCCAGTTTTACATCGCTGCTTCAAAATGGATACTATTTTCGATTGAAATAACCAACTCAACGGAAAAAGAAATCAAGTATTTGCGAAGAAACGGTGACAGTACAATATGTAATAAAATCGCCAAAGTCGATGGTGGGTCGTGGAGCAGCTTCGGAGACTGAGGTGGGGAAATTCCTTTCCAATATCAGTAAAGTGGCGCAAATATTAACCCCCTTACGCGTCATGAAGGATTCACACCCAACACAATCTTGTCACGTTTTTCACATTTTTACAGAAGTGATAGTTGAAGTGTCCTCTTCCAAGACAAAGTTTTCGTATTTTTAACGATGGTGAAAAAAATCATTCATATTATCATCATCTTACCTGTCTATTGAGCATATTGTTGGGGTCAACGGAATTCACCCATTTCTTGTAGTTGGCCTCGCCCAAGATAATTTGCGGGGTGTTCTCTGCTTGATCTTCAGCGAAGTCAAATCCAAAGTTTTCATATAGTTTGGTCTCGGTTCTGACAGAGGGCTTGATGGCGGATTGGACGGAGAAAGCCGTCGCACTGGTGGCGAGGGCAACGGTGAGAAGGGAGGAGAGGGGAGCCATGGTTTCGGTTTTTATTTGATCAAAAAGATGGAAAAGATGTGGAACAACATTTGCGTCTTTGGTCTGTGCGCTGCGGTCTCATCGACACATATAGAGCCGACACGCGCATCATAATATTATCCCCGTCGGCATGTTGTAAGCATGGAGATTATTTTTTGTTTTCCGGAAAAGAGAAATTTTATTCCTACGTTGAAAATGGTACTCAACGAACACGTACGCATGCGCGACGCAAACGTCACCTGTCTTCCAGGCTGGGTCCCAACTTGAATTGCAGTATTGTAGTATTTTTATTTTTTTAATTCAACTTCCTCCACACCCTCCGACTTGTCCCTTTTTGTTGAAAGAAAGGAGTGTGCGGTATAATTTTGTCTGTACGTCGTATGAGCGTTTGGTCTCAGATAGAAAAAATAAAACATCACTCGCAACATCATCATGTCTCAGTTTACAAAATAGGAGTATGTATTATTTAACAATAAAACAATAAAACAACTTAGCAAGTTACGTAATAATTAGTTTTCTACGCAGACATATTTAACCGCCGTGGAGTCTTTACACACCATCTATGGCCGACCATTTCAGAAGCCTGTGATCATGGCGGTTTTCCTTGTTTGATTGCTGCCGCTCATCCACCATCATACGTAACTGATTGTCCCAACTGCGATCTACAAGTATATATGATTATTCCCAGTAGAAATGTTAGTAATTTGATTTGGCGTCAATCGGAAGCAGGTAAATACAAATCATCAATCATAATTAAACTCGACACGAGAGTGTGGCCAAGAAAACGTTAGGATATTTCCTCAAAAATCTGAACTCGAAAGTTACGATGATCCCCAACGCAACAATCACACTCTTCGTAGTGACGGCTATTTTTGTTGATCAAGTTTCTCCATTTCATTTTTCCCAATGGAAAAATCGATTAGTCCGAACGAAAATCGGCCCGACATTTTCGCCTAGAGCTCAAAGTTCGTCGCGAGAAAGCAACGAAATAAACCATTCTGTTCCAAAAATATCTGAAAAGTCAGGTGCAGAATTTCTGGCTCTAAATGCATCAAAGTTTTTATCTCCGGTATTCAAAGTTTATATTGAAGATACTGATGCTTATGGCGTCATGTACAATGCAAATTATTTGAGAGCCTACGAACGTGCAATGTCTCATTTACATCGCGGATTGGACAATATTTCAAATGAAAATAGCAGAAGATGGATCCTTACGGCAATTGACAACCAAAAGTTCCTGTCGTCGCCGGGTTTGGGTGAAAAATATATCGTTCGGGGAGAATTACTGGAAAAACTGAGTGACGACAAAGAGGTATGGAGGGTAGAATTAACTTCGGAAGAGTATGACGCAACAAAAGTTCACAACTCTGCCACGATCACTTTGTCTCGATCATCGTCATTAGTGAGGCAAGAAAGCGTTGATGGGTTCAATGGAGATGGAAAAACTTTCGAGAAAAAATGCACCCCCTACCATGATGAATTCGATGCACATCATCACGACCCGATTTACTCTGCTGAAACAAAGGCTATAACAACTCATACACCACCAAATCACCACATTCCTCTTCGCATCGCTATGAACTTCTTCGAGAGATCACGAACTGATTACCTAGGCGGACCAGACAGCTTGCGCAGAATGCAAGTTGAAGAAGATTTGCTGTGGGTGGTAACAGGAATTGATAATGGCAAGTTGTTTTTGGATTCGCTTGTCTTAGAAAATAAAGATTGTTTTTTGCCTAGTTATACACCTGAATCATGTATAGCTTCAAAGGAGAGAGCAGAATACGCAGACACGGATCAAGATACGCTTCAAAACTCAACAATTTTCACTGAAACTTTCCCATTCAACTCATTACACCCGAAACCCGGCGGCGAGCTCACAGTGCAAACAAATTTTGTTCCAAAACGAAGGGGTGTGGTAATCGTTTGCCATCATCGGCTGTGGATGAATGTTGACGAGATGACAAAGAAAACGAGACGCCTGCTGGCTCAATCTACTGTTACCATTATGGCTTTGAAAGGATCCACGAGGAGGCCGACATCGAAATTGCCTCATTGGCTCTTAGACATAATCAATACACCACATGATGAATGATATTCTAGCGGAAGAATGATATTCTGGATAATTTAAGGCGCATATTGCCCGTAATTTTTCACTGGACACTCATTGATAATCTCCTTTTCCATTTGCTTCAAAATTGCCCCACCCTTGATGACGTTCCTAAGCAACACGTCCAAAGCTTTTTGAACAAACCAATTTTCCGAGTGATACAGGTTGTGCATCAAACCTGCTATTTGTACGATTCTTTTGGTTCGAGGAAAGCGCCTATTGTAGTAATCGTGGTAAGCCGAGACGTAATCACCATGCCTGTCTAAGCAATCTGCCAAATAGATTGCATCCTCAATTGCTTGGTTGGCCCCTTGGCCAACATAGGGCAGAGTAGCATGACAGGCATCTCCCAAAAGGACAACACGATCATTTGACCATGACTTCTTGTGATGCCGAAAATAGAGTCCAAAATGTAGCAAGTCACCGTCATTTGTGACTTTCGCCAGTTCATGGATGGGATGACAATCTGGAAACTTGGTGAGTATTCTACTCAACTCCTCTTTATTTCCTTCATTCCAATCATCCCGCTTCGGCGGTGCATTTTCAGATGAATAAGTATTCGCCCAAATCATAGTTCGCTTATCACCAGCCCCAACGTGAAAACAAATGAATTCTCCAGTTCCAGGCCCATTTACCACACTTCGATGATCGAAGATTGGATGATTTTCTGGATGAGGGATTTTTCCATAAAATATATTTGCCCCCGAATATATTGGCGGTGTGTCGTCGTCGATATTCATGAGTTTTGCAACTGACGAATTGATCCCATCTGCACCAATCACAATATCCACCAAATCTTGATGTCCATTTTCAAATCCAAGTTCTACTTTATCGAGATGAGGCCGGATTTCTGTTAACTTGTGAGAATAAGCAAGATTTCCCATGTTTTTCTCTTCCAATTTTTCCACAAGCGTATCCACTAAATCAGCTCGCAAACATCCTGCGATTCCAAATCCATGTCGTTCACGCAAATTCTTGAGCACTTGAGATTCTTGTTCTACGGTAACTCCATCTTTTGTGATCCTCTTCATTGTATCGAAAGGTTGTACGAATGTTCGATACTCGTTGATTCCGATGGAACTCAAACAAATTTGTCCATTTGGACTGAGCCCAAAACCGGCTCCAGCGGTTGGGTGAAAGCATTCAGCCCGCTCGTATACGGTGACCCTTCCTGCAACACCGCTTCGATGAAGTAAAGCGTTGGCCGCTGAAAGCCCCCCGATGCCCCCGCCGATAATTGCCACCGAGGAATATTTCGAGGCGATTGATACGGCTTCTTTGACGAGCATTGTATCAAAATTGGGAAGAAGTCGAACACAACCTATCGACGAAAATTTTTCTTTAGATCATCAGTGTATTCCAACAAGTAGTATCCGAGTGGGAACAGTGTGTCACAATTCACAATATATATAATATATAGTACGATACAAGATCCGTGACTTGAGAGAACATGGGATTGAAGTCTATCTTAGTATTGTACAAAAAATTTTGCGAGATCGTCAGGTGGAATTTTGAAGCAAGGAAATTTGGCTCCCCAAATCCAACAGCAGGGCCTTAGTGACCTCCAAGCTCCTCTTGGTAAAGCTACGAGACCCAATAATAATATTATCATTTCAACTGTATTGTCATTATTTCCAGTGATGGATAAGCAGGGCAAGATATGATGATAAAATAATGTTATACATTATGGTAACATTCCATCGCTGAAATCATGGGAATCATGATGGAAATAATACAATTTTCCGTTTCATGCCTCACATTTCTATTGCCATATGGCTCAATTATTTCCCTTCTTTTAGGTTACTCATGGTATAAATCTTCACATAATGAATACTTCGTCAAATTAACTTCCTAACAACAAAGATATTATCCCGCAATAACTCCACTTTCTGTCCGTTTATTATGACACTACCTATTGGCAAATATCTTGGCGATAAAATTCTCTTCTCGATTTATACTCTTTCCACGTTGTGCTTGTTGTTGTTGTTGTTGTTGCAGCGATTGGTTATCTGCCGGTGTCCATGTCCTCATATTGCTTGTCCCACGAGGATTTGGGCGTTCTATTGAAGACCTCCGAGAAGTTTGCGGATGATGCGACCCCCTTCGGTTTTGTTGATAAAACCCGTCATCGTCATCCAACATCGCCATAAGATTATCATGACTATTTCCCCTCTGATTGGCGTAGACGCGGTCGAAATTGTTGACGTTCTCGCCCCCCAGACCCCGCGCGAATTCCTCCAAATTGTCGTAAGAATTAGCCCGTCCAAATTGGTTTTGGTTCAATTCCATACCGAGAGTGAGATCATTCGGTGCACTGCGACGGAATGACCTATCCTGGGAGTCACGTCGTGTTAGGGTTGGTCTGCGATTTGTCGGAGCGGGAAGAGCGGATTCGACTTGAATATTGCGAGACGACTTCGGCTGCGTTGGTCGATTGTGATTTTCGTGCTGCATGGGCCTGTCCATATCACTATTGTCGAGAAAAGCATGGATAGCATCAGACGATTTGGAACGCCTGGTTTTTGATTTACTACGGCCAATGACAGATGTCCTGCTACGTTGAGGTCTGCCACGAGGATTTGGGTCTTCATCTGAGTGATCAGTGCTGCGCGAGTCGGACTTTTTGAAGTGTCGTGCAAAATTCCGTAAAGAGTCACTCGACTTGGACCTAGTGCCTCTATCGTTGTCCTCGGATTCATTTTGACGACCTCTACCCCGAGCAGGAGGTTTCACAGGGACTGAAGTAGTCATCTTGTGGTTTGTGTAATGATGCACATTATCACTGCTATTATTGAGTTCCCTCCTTGAATATTCATTCTCCTCCTTCGCATTCTTGTTGAATAGACGTCTAATGGAAAATCCCTTATTGAGATTGCTGTCACCGCGCCTGGAAGGGTTATTTCTTTCTCCCTTGGCGTCGCCCCCTTCATCCACACTATTTTGTGCCGAAGCCGTCTGCCTCAAGTTGGAAAATGTGCCTGCGAGATTCGAATCCGAATTCTCCAGAGAAGTTTTTTCTTTGCCTGAACGACGAGTACCAATGATGGTACTACCACGAGAGCTGGATGGCGATCTAGTGCGACGGGAGTCGGCGATGGAGCTGGCACGACTTTGGAGCCTCTGCTGCTCGTGCTGACCCATGACAGCCATGGTAGAAGGGTCGTCCAAAAATTCTTCCAAATTATGGAAACTGTGAAAGCTATCGGCGCTTTTGCGACGCGGGTGTTCCTCTTCATGCCCCCGACTTCCTTGAATTTGCGCAGTGCCAATTCTAGAAGTACGCCGTTGACTAATATCGATCCCCCCGCTGATGTTGTAAACTTTGTGCAAAATATGCAGCACTCGTTGCTCCATTCTGGAGCCTTCGCTCGCAAGACCGCTCCACACATTTTTCAACGCCGCGGTTCTCTCGTCCTCGTTCAGTTTCCCAAAAGCGCTCGACTTATCCCTCGAAAAAACGGATGCCAAAGTCAGCGACACCCGATGTGTCTCAATGCGCAACTTGTCCATGCACTGAATGGGTTTGTTGTCGTCTTCGTATTGATCGTTGTTCACTTGCTGCAGGGCCTCCATCAAGATCGCCATTCGGGCCTTGTCAGTCAGAGTGACCGAGACGCGTTGCACGTCCCCCGGGGAAAGGATTCCAATCGACGGGCGGGTGATGTATCCATTTTTGCGGTTGGTGGTAAATTTGAAGGCGTAGAAATCGTTTGAAGCCGGCGGGTTCGAAACCGTCAGAAGGGCCACGTGGTTCGCCGGGTCACTAGAAGGAGTGTGGTTAAACTCGAGGCACAGCTTGGGGCTTACGACGATGCAGTGCTTCTCGTCTTTCGAGACGGAGATTGCCATGTTCATCGAAAACACTTGTTGTTCAACTGTAGTTCTGTTGCAGTTGGAAAGTATTTTATGAATTAACAAGATAAAGTAAAAAAGTGTAGTATCGTATGAGCAACACTACTACTGTGACAAAAAGTTGAATTGTGTGCAATCGTGTGTAAAAAATATAGAACGATATGTACCTTCACGTGATTATTAGTGCAGACAAATTCAAAATCGAAAAAATAGCCTTTGCATGGGCTCAAGACATCCTCTTGCCAGAACGTACCATACAACTGCGCACTCTGCTACTTTAAAATTAGTCTCCTTTGTAGAGACCATGTAGTAGTATCAGGATCTAAGTAGCCTTGTGACCTCAGCACACTAGAGTGACTGCTTTTATTTCATATTACATATTTCTTTTATACTTTTATTATTATCGATAAAACTAACATCCTGTTCCACAGTGATCATTTTACTTCACTCTTACACAATACATAACAGATACCATTATATATTTTTACTATGACAAATAATAATGCGCAAACAAAATACATCCGAAATAGTATTATCAAAGTAATGTGTACACAGCTTCATTGTAAATAAAGATCTCTACTAACGAACCCCGTAAAATAAAATTACCACCGTGAAAGGCACTATTTGTGAGTCAACAAATTTTAGTATTTATTCCTGTTTTTCTCAAGACAAGATAGACAATATACATACGGAATAGGAGAAGATGAATTCAATCTAGGTAGGTACATAGAGGTTTTTTTGTCAAGTTGTCCAAAAACAACATAAAATGCTGAGAAATGCTTCCACAGTAAAATTACAATGCCTGCTGTTGCAACATCATTTTTCAAACTCTTGTGGGAAAATTGATTGTGGAATGTTGCTTAAGAAACCAGAATAACAAGAGTCTTT
>JALLPE010001712.1:0-11139 GCA_036940025.1 Conticribra weissflogii
ATCCTCAAATTTTCATGATGACAGGCCAGGCCATTTCCAACTACTGTTTTGCAATAATTCATCTTTCAATCCCTCAACCAAGCTTATTAACATACCAATAGCACCTGCTTGAGAAAATTATGAAACAACATTTAATTAAAATTTCATGTTCCACTGCCATGGTTCTCATTTCTGCAGTACACAGTGAATTTTCACCATTGGAGGAATGCTATTCCAAGGATCAAAGAGGGGTCAAGAGAAGATGAAAAGTGGCCTTGTGGTAATATCACAAAGAACAATCATTACCACAAGCAATTCTTGAATGAGAAGAGATTGTGATCTGGTGATGCAAGCAATCCAATAATTTATTCAAATAAGACAAAAAAATATGCAGATGTTGCGTTTGTAGGTTGTTGATAGTGATGGCTCTCATCTTTCTGGTTCATACAATATTCTTACAGTTTTCAAGGATAGTCGAGTGGTATTTTAATACTTGAAGACATTCAGCCAGTGTAGTGTAAGTGTAAGAAGCAGACCCAGTGCACACTCCTTTTTGCAAGAAAATGTCATAAAGGATTTGCATTTCTGTTTTCAGAATTAGGTTAAGATCCATAGTAAATTTGCACTTGAAACCAATTTCTAATTTTGTTGGCATCCATGCATTGTGAAATTCACAGAGGAATCTTATTTGACTGGAATAACACTGCAGCAAAAGACTTATTTTGGACGATTCCTATGAAGGCGTCGTGGTTTTGAAAATGTCTAAGTCGAGTCTCAAAGGTTACTGGGGAATTTTGTTGCGAAAAATGATCACACTCGGACAATCTTCTTGCATGACATAATAACCTACTGAAATGCTGGAAGAGACAAGTCTGGTTCAGGTGTGATGGTGGAATTAATGAAATTCTAATAAACTACGCAGTATCCAGAACAAACATGGACAAAATGGATCGTCTAATTGGATTCTAGACAGATTTCATTGGGAAGATGAGAAGAAAAAATGCGATGAGAACTACTATAATTCGAATTCACTTGGTGTTATTGACCAAATTAAGTTGAAGGCTAGAAGCCACATTGGGTTCCAAAACAGACACTGCTACCTCAAATGCCTTTTTTGCGTAACTCGGCAATCCTCTTTTCTTCAATGTCGAATAGTCCTAATTCCACATCTTGGTCTGGAGGGAACATAGCTTCATACATCAATCCCGGATTGTCTCTCGTTGCAATACAAGATTTGAGAACCTTGATGTACTTTTTCACAAAATCTCGGTAATGGGTTCCCACACGACGTTCTGGATACAAGCGTTCCCCAGGCATTGCCTGATCAATAGAGCTGAACGTTCGGTTGTGGTGACGCAAAGTGCGCATGACCTCATCCAAAATGGATTTCTCAACGCCGAGGTCCTCCAATTCTTTAATATCCTTCGGATCAACATGACGCTCCCAGTTATTAAGGTCGTCTTCCAACTCTTGGAGGCTACGCTCAGAACGCGCACCATGGCGAACTCCACGACGGAGCTCTTTGTCCCATACCGGCCTCAAGGTGACGGACGCTTCAGAGATGATTGCTTTGCCGTTGTACATTTCTTTTACTTGGTCCAATTCTCCTGGGAGTTCGAAACCGACGTAGGCGCATCCAGTTGGAATGCCTCTCGCGCAGCGAACAATGTGTCCAGACCCTACAACATCCCGTTGATCGGCACAGAAGGGTTGGAAAAATGTGGCAAGATCCCTCAAAGTCACAGACGGTGGAAGCCCCGAAATGTGCAAGACCTCGTGATGACTCAAGAAGAGATCTTCGGGCGGAATGTCACCATGAACAAACAATCGCTTGCCAAGTTTAGATTTGGCAAAAGCTCGATTAGGTCCACTCCAACCATCAAAAACGCGCTCACGCTTAGCTCGCATCATTTGAAGGTGGCGTTTTCCGACCAAAGCTGCATTGTTGGCAATATTTGTTGATTTCAGCGCTTTGGAAACCAAATCACTGGAACCGAGATTGATCAACAGAGTGGTGGACGACAGACGGAGGTAATCACTGCATGTGAATGGGCCGAACATCGCTTCCAGCTTGGACCCAGGTGGGAACATGGCCTGGATCACTTCCACAGACGTAACTTCTACGGGAAGACCTGTCACTTTCAAAACGTGGTTGGCATCCCCAACTGAAGATACAAATTCCTTTTGTTCGTCAGTCATCTCTGCCTCGTCGAATCCAACGAATGCCGACAATGCAGTTGGATGAGTCACCATGCAGTCGTTCAGAGCGTTGATCAGTGCTTCCTTTGCGTCATTCTTCGTAGCAAACCCCACAAACGCTGATGTAGGTGTTGCGGGAGAGACATCCAATGTAGTCACGCCAAAGACCTTGGCCGCCGCCTCCGAAATCGATTGCTGATGCAAAGGATCGTCAAAATTCAGCACCTCGCCGGTTTTCTCGTCTAGATGAGGAACCAAACCACTCACGAACAAGTATCCCTTATACTTGTTCACAAAATCCTCCGAAGGCAACTTGCGATCTCTGGGGAATGTGGGTCGCGCCTCCCGCTTGCTGTCAGGATGCTTGTTGACGCGTTGAATGGCGGAGTATTTGCTAGGGTGGTCCATCGTTGCGTGCAAGAAATCACCCAAGCTCGGGCCATTACCACGAAGAGGAAGAACGGCCTCTGATTCCGGTTTGGAGGGCATGTCAAGAATGGGATGATCCACGTCAACAAGATTGCGGAAGAGGTATTGATATTCAATAGTTTCCGCCTGAGGGTCATAGCCCATAGGAGGTTCCGAGGGAGGACGGCGCCCTTGACGATCGTGCGATTGGCCCTCGCCGAGATCGATGTTGACAACGTAATCATTTCCTTGTTTCTTAATCAATTCGTGGTTATCCAAATCCATGTAATCTTCATCGTCTTCGGACAAAATTGGCTCCAAATCTTCGTCGGAATCATAGCCATCGGAATTTTCGGCAAAATATTCAAGACTGGCAAGGTTGTTGACCTTCCACATGTCTTCTTTCCGATCAAATCTGTTGGACGTCGCACCGATATCACGCTGGCGATTCCTGAAGGGCGACATGCGTCCCTTCACAAACCTGCCGCCCCCCCTCTCTCTGGCGAAACCATCATCGTACATCCTGTCCTCCGTCTCCAAATCACCCATCACAACCCCCCTCATTTCGCCTCTGACATTGGCTCTCGCGCTCCTCCTCGTCCCACTCGGCGCCGCACTGACCAACTGCTCTGCATCGTGAACCGCATGCCCCTTGTGCTTCCTCGCCAAAAGTTTGGGAATGCCGCTGGAATGCTTGTCCGCACCTCCCGCCGCGCCCGCCGCATCGCTCGCGAGTCGCCCTTCCGCGGCGGGCCGCAGCACCGTCTCGGCGAAGTTGGGTTTGCGCTCGCCGCCGCGATGAGGGGCTCGGGCCGGCCTTCCCGATGGGGGATCTCCCGACGCGTGTTGGTGGGGGTATTGGCGAGGGGGGTGTTTCCTCGTGTGAGGAGGACGCGGGGGGCCTCGGCCACCGCGGCCGGCGCCGGCGGCCGATTGGGTGGCCTCGCGGGCGGCTTCCAGGTCGCGTTCGAGGGCGGCGCGGCGGGCGCCGAGTTCGGCGAAGGCTCCTCCTTTGGAGGCACTGGAAAAAGGGCGGGGCCGGAGTGGTTCGAGTAATGAATTGGAGAAAAAATAATGACGATTGAGAACATAATATTGGACGGCCGAACATTATTAATTTTCCGCCACTGAAGACGTGACAAGGCTTCAACGCAAGCATCAAAACAAATGTCAACGACACAACACTACAGAACTCACGTCTCCGATCCCCCGCCCCTCCCGGCGCCGCCTCTGGGAGTCCGATGAGGACCACCGGGCCCACGCCCGCCGCCATCACGTCCCATCCCCCTCGAAGTGGGGCCCTGAAATCCCCCACTTCCACCTTTGGAAAACCCTCGTGTTTGAAAGGCAGGGCCGGAGGCGCGACTGCTGCCGACGAGAGCCCTGCCGACGGTGCCTCCATGGCCGCGTGATGCGGTCGTCAACGCAGACGACGTCAGGCGCGCGGCCGTGGATAGGGTTTGAAGGGTGGATTTGGCTGTGGCGCTCATTGTTCTTGATCCTGACTTTAGTGGGGGTGTTCTTCTTCAATTGCTGCTGGAAAAGTCAAGCTCGGTTTCGTCGATGTACGGATGGACGGTTGGGGTTGTGGAGGCGATGGCTCTACCGACGGCTAGCCACCATCGTGATCTGACTTGTCTTAAAATAATAATATAATAGTGATGTTTTAACCTCTTGTGTATCGTATCGTACGAAGTTGAAAGGTAGGAAATGATTTTTTTGTTTATGTTAGAGTTTTTGTACCACATAATGACATTTCTGATTCCTACGTTAAGACCAAATCATACGCACCTCACAATAATATCCTTTCGCCATCCCAACTTTGAAAGGACTGACACGAAAATGGGAATATCTTCCAAGAGATAATGGAGGGCACTCTTAAGCGGCCTAACATTATTTGCATGCCGAAGCAGAACCAATGGTTCAAACTATCAAAGATAATCAATATGATTGTTAATTTTCCCTATAGATAAGAAGTATAAGTGAGTCATTGTTCACGCACAGTTCCCGTTCGCTTCCATGAACTGGATAAAGGCAAGGATCTTCTAGAGAAGAATAATCGGTTAACTACAGAGAAACATAATCCTACTTGGTCAACGAGCAGGAACTATTCAATAAGCACTGTTGATGATTTCATTCAAAGTGTTCGACGGCGTCATTGCATGCTTCGCTTTCTCGTAGTCAAACAAGTAGTAACCGCCCAAATCAACGGGATCGCCCTGGCACCCCTTGAATTCCTCCACGATCTTGCTCCGATTGTTGGAAAGCTTTTCGTAAATTGGCTTGTAAGCCGCATCTTCCGCGGCGAGATACTCTGCCCAATAGAGAGCTACGTAAAAACTAGTTGCACGGTTGTCGATTTCCTTTACGCGACGAGAGGGGCTTTTGCGGTTGCTCAAGATACGCCCAACGGCAGCATTCAAAGTCTTCGACAAAAGTTCGGCTTTGTCGTTTCCAGAAATCCTACCGAGGTGCTCGAATGCGACCGCTGTGGCGAGATATTCTCCGAGCGAGTCCCAACGAAGGTGTCCTTCTTTGACAAATTGCTGAACGTGCTTTGGCGCCGAACCTCCGGCACCTGTCTCGTAAAGACCACCGCCATTGAGCAGAGGCACGATGGAGAGCATCTTAGCAGAAGTTCCAAGCTCCAAAATGGGGAAAAGATCAGTCAAGTAATCTCGGAGTACATTCCCGGTAACAGAGATTGTATCCTTTCCATCGGTGCAGCGTTCCATGGTTTTGCGGATGGCATCAACCGGTTTCATAATCGCGATATCTGTCCCACTTAGGTCGTGCTCCTTGAGATACATGTTCACTTTATCGATCAATGATGCATCATGAGCCCTGCGTTTGTCGAGCCAGAAGATGGCCCTCGATCCTGTCGCCTTCGCGCGATCCACAGCAAGTCGGACCCAATCTTTGATGGGTTCGTCCTTTGTCTGGCACATTCGCCAAATATCACCCTTATTGACACTATGCTCAAAGTATGCCTAAACATGTTTTGAAAGTGAACAATGAATGAGTTGTGTGTAAAGAAGTAGATGATGTATTTGACAAATGGTTTTGCATATCTCACTTCTCCTGTGTTCTTGTCGCGAACAACAACGACACCTTGAGCAGGAATTTCAAAAGTCTTGTCGTGAGATCCATATTCCTCAGCTTTTTGAGCCATCAACCCAACATTGGAAACATTTCCCATCGTGCTGTATTCAATCGAATAACATTACGTTGAGTCGGCTTTTCTGCAATTATGGAAAAAGGTAATTTTCATGGAAGAGTTTCACTCACGCAACGTCAAATTGCCCGTTTGATTTGCAATAGTTGATCACTTCTTGGTACATAGTAGCGTAGCATCGGTCAGGAATCAAACATTTTGTATCCTCCAACTCATTATCCTTGTTCCACATCTGACCGGAATCGCGAATCACGACGGGCATGGATGCATCGATAATGATATCACTAGGGACATGCTAAGAAGTTAGAAAAATGGAGAACGAGAGATTCAGTTGGTGCAGTAAGTGTTCCAAATGAAGTGGCTGTGTCTCGTTATCATACACACCAAATTAGTGATGCCCTTGTCTGAGTTAACCATAGCAAGCCAGGGTCTTTCCTCGTAGCAAGCATCAATATCGTTTCTAATCTCCTCTGCCTTTTTTGGTGGAAGCTTTGAATCAATAGCGTCATATATAGCAGCAAGGCCATTGTTTGGATTCGCTCCAATCTCATTTAGCAAATCTCCGTGCTTTTCGAAGACATCTTTGAAAAATACCTTTACGCAGTGACCGAATAGGATCGGGTCTGAGACTTTCATCATGGTAGCTTTTAAATGCTATAATGTAAAGACATGCAACCGCAATTTGCAATTTATGAGTCGGTCCATATCTCGTGAAGGATGAGACGATGGAAAATCAATCGACTAAAACCATTTATAGATTGTTCATTCTCACCAAACTAAGCAAAATGTCGTTTTCTTTGGCATCGGTGATTTCTCTCTCGTAAAATTCACACAAATCATCAATACTTATAGTGGCAGCATCGATAACTTCACCTTCGAGAAGAGGCGTGCTTTCCTTCAAAACAGTTACTGCTCCATCAGGATTCACGTGTTCAATCACCACATCTGTTGCATTTTTCATTGTGGCACTCTTCTCGCTGCCGAAGAAGTCGCCTTTATCCATGTGAGACACGTGTGTCCTGCATGCCCTACTCCAAATGCCCATTTTATGAGGATTTTTCTGAGCGTAAGCCTTGACAGGGGCGGCGACACGTCGGTCAGAGTTTCCCTCGCGAAGAACGGGGTTGACAGCACTTCCAAGTACAGCGGCATATCGTGCTTTGATTGATTGTTCCTCTTCGTTTTTTGGTTCATGTGGGTAGAGAGGAACATCGTAACCTTTGGAACGAAGCTCTGCAATGCATGCATCAAGTTGTGGGACGGAAGCAGATATGTTCGGGAGTTTTACAATGATGGCATCGGGCTACATACGAAATGAAAAAAATCTGAGATTCACATCCACGAATCTATGAAAAGACAGAAATGATTCATATTAGATTATTCTCAACGCACCTTCTTACAAAGTTCTCCTAGAAACTCAAGATTGTTAGGAACACGTTGATCGGGTTTCAATTTCTCAGGAAATGCGGCCAATACACGTCCTGCAACTGAAATGTCGCACGGGATAACGTCTACGTTTGCCAATTCACCGAACTAAATAGCAAGAAGAGAGCAATCTTGAGCTAAGTACTCAAAATGATATGTCTGGCACTTTCCATCGTTGAGTCTCACCTTCGAAAGAACGGGAAGAAGACTGAATGTCGCCAATGCAGGTGCCTCGTCTCTTCGAGAAAACAGAAAAAATGAATGTCGGATAAGTTGCATTCATCTCTCCAGAGATGAAAATATAGACAAATAACTTACGTTTCGGTGTAGATTAGTTTTCCTGAAGCCCCGGGAACTGGCTTATGAGGATGGTTAGATGTAGGAGGTTCGGGGACATCCACATCGCTCATCGAACGAATGATCATGGTGGACTTGATACCCGTCAGGCCACCATTGAGAATGCCGGCGGTAGGGGTCGTAATGCCAGTCAATGAGAACGCCGTCGCATATCCACGGGCTCTTCCCATTGCTGAACCCGAACCATCGCCAGTTGGAAAAACCGACGCCAAAGGGGACAAGGAACGGACGGGAGGAATACGCCCTTGGATGGGAGGGAGACGACCGCCTGGTTTGCCTCCAGCTGAAGAGGTAACGGGGTTGAAGACAGGGGGCGACGCGGAACGGGTCCGCGCCAGAGGAATCAATCTGGAGATGGACGACATCGTTCTTAAAATCAAGAAAGTCAAAAGTGCAGTAGGTTTAGAGATGTTCAACTGTTGCGTCGATTGGTTTCGTTGTCTGCAGGGTCTGTAGGGTAAGCGATGGTTGATAAATAATTATAGTTTGATGAATAACTCTTGTATTATTACTACTAGGATGGGCCGCTAGTTTTTTGTAACCCTTCGTCATGGCAGCTGTGCTTCCCATCTGCTAGGTATAAGCGTAGTGCGCTTCTCTGGGATGTCATATGTATTAGCTGTAAGTACCTAATAAAAGTAAAAGAGAGAGTATTTTAACTTCCTATTGTACTACCCTACCTCTAGAGTACTACCTACAATATCACTTTTTCATTATTTTTGTCCTTCGATCCTTCGTCGCGAAGATAAACAATTTTTCATGATCGCGATCTTATCCATCAGTAATTTCATACGAATCAACATGCATGCATAAAGCTATATTAATTCCCTTATTCGAGTTTAAAAAGATTTGCACCTGCCGATAAAAGCGTAATTGTAGTATTTTATACTCTCAACAAAAGTTAGATACTACGACTTAGAGTATGTGGTGTTAAAACGGGCAATTCCACAATAGTTGAAAAAAGATGCATGGCAGTGTTGGAGCTATTAGTTTTGCCGAAATGAAGTTCTTTCAACCTTCTTTGGAAATTCATGAAAAAAAGGTGAGGCCATTAACAGGGATCACTTTGACAGCCTTACAATTGCAGGTGTGAGTGGGTATGTTTTCAGGCATTGCTCTCAAAATGAATTTGATGGGTACAAATGCATCAATCCCAACTTCCCTGTCATCACATTCCATTTTTTTACTATATGTGAGTGGATCAGGAGGGTAAGGAACCTTTTGAAAGTTAGGTTGAACCTGCTCATTCTGCAGCAGCTGAAATACAGATGGAACCAACAGTACTGGCAGCATCAGCAGCAGCCACTCCAGAAGGAGCAGAAGATGAGCTCATGGATCATATTTATCTCCACTTTGTGACAAATGCTACTGCATCAATCAACAACATTTTGATCCAAAACATCAACCAGAATGTTGGTATATCAAATAATTCGCTGTTGTAAGTATTAGGCCTTGGGGTTGAAAAGGAGGACTCATGATCTGATAATCAAGCAAATATGGGAACAATTCATTTTGCAGCTGCATTAGTGGGAAATTGGTTTCATCAAAATGTGTGTTCACAAATACTGGAAAGGAATTTGAATGGCCAATCCAAGTCAATGAGCTGGGAAATAATTGCAGAGGCAGAATGATTGGAGATATTTAAAGGGAGAATTTTGCAATCAAGTTGATGTCTTATAAATGTACAACTCATCTTTCATTCCAGCTCATTAAAAAAGTGAAATTCTAAAATGAAATTATGATAACAGATTAAATGCAAACCTTAACAGCACAAAGATGTAACAACTACAGTTTCAGAGTATTTTGGGGATGCATGTTTTCAGGTCATGCTTTGAGGGATTGACATATCAGAGGGATTGGTGATCTTCATTTCTTGATTGAATTCAAAGGTTTCCTTTTTTGACTAAATGAGTCTATGTTGATTTGTTCCTTTGTGCAGGCCCTCTGCCTTACTACTTGTTCCCACCCACCCTAAGGTGATCAAATTCATGATATTTGGTAGATGATTGATGAATTTCATGAATACTACATGAGAAATTATGTGCCTGGTTGGACTACATGCATTGATGAGCAAATGAGTGTGTGATTAAATAAATTCTGACCTGGTTGGAATTGTGTCACATGGAAGCTGTGCTCATTCATTAATGAATATCATTCAACCTGCGAAGGCAATCTGAAAAGTGTTGCATTAATAATGTTTCACATGGAGAGTGTGGAAGGCAAACATCATCCACCACAGTCAGGACATAAGAAAATTGAGGACCATAGAAAAATAGTTGGTTTGACGTGACAAATTTAAAAAAAATCTGGTGAAGTGATTACAATGGATAGGGGCTTCTTGTTTCCAAGTATGGTAGTGGGGGAGAAGGAAGTGTTTGGCCAATCACTTTTGAAGCCAAGAGGCAGAGGATGGCAAGTGTTGGCTCCCAGAAGAGTGTACTTATATTGCGCAAAAAATTGAATGTTGATTCTCATCTTTTGTCACCATTTGTATAATTATGTACTTTTTTTAATATTTTGTGTGGGTACACATTATAAAATAGATATTTAGATTTCCAAATAACCAGTAGAATGTATTTCATAATTAGCTGAAATCAAACAGGTTGACAATGGACCTGTTTCGCTTAGTATCACTTCATCAGTGATGCTTCAGTGAAATTATGAATGATAGTTTGATTGTTGCTTGCTGCATTTTTTTGATTGTAAAATAGGCAGGAGATCTTGAAAACCCCCTTTTTTCCAAGAAACAAGCAGGATATGTAAGCTGGGGAAGCCAAATAAAACTGTTGGTAGGTTTTTTGTGGGTTGATAATCGCAAAACCAATGACACATGAGAATGTGCCAGAGTAGAAATTGCTATTAACCAGATATCATTTAAGCCCTTGAGATTTCTTTTGGGCTTAAGTGCAGTGATAAACATAGAATATGTAAGAAACATGTAAATGTACTGTACTGACTGTTATTGGTCATGTACAGACTCCATTTTCACAAAGAGTTCCAGAAAAAAATTTATGTAAAAAATTTGGGGGTGTCACATAGTAGATACAATCCATTTAGTGCACCCCCAAATATAAAAAACTGAGATACTTTCTGGCCAGGGACTGAAGGTAGTTTGGCTGGTGTAAGGACATCATGGAGGTTTTTTGCTTGGGAGTAGGCAACAGTAAGGGATGTGACAGACATTTTGCTCCCCTTTGTTGTAGTAATATCCACAAGTGGTTTACAATTTTTCTCATAGATTGCACAAAGCTTGACATTGTAAATTATTGATTTTGTTTGGTGGCGCTGTTGCAAGGAGGTTTTGAACATTTTTCCATGTTGGCAGAGCTGGGTCTGCCAAAAAACCGTCCTTTGCTAACTGTTTCCATCTGTGTTGTTGTATTAATTTCTCAGCAGGTTCCATCGCTTCTTGTTCCCTCTTCCCCACCAAGGTAATTGCTTTTACACTTGCTGTTTGTTGATTGCGTTTTGTTTGTGTTTTGGAAGAGCTGGAGGATTTGGCACCGGAAGTGCTTGATGTCTTTCCTTTGCCTTTGTCACTTGTGTTGGGCAGGGACGTTTGGGCGCAACGTCTGCCCAATGAGTTTTTTGCCGTT
>JALLPE010001713.1:0-11136 GCA_036940025.1 Conticribra weissflogii
AGCAATACAGAAATGAAATAAAGAAATATGTATAGTGAAAGTTGCTAACAAAATCATGGTTTCAACTGCTAAGAAATATGTTGTTTTATGATTGTAAACATTGATAATGTAAAATAAGAGAGATAGATTATGTATACAACAAAAAATTTTGCGAATTTCATTAAATCCATGGTACTTAAAATGAAGTACCACAGAGGATGGCATTCACATCATCCATTCTCAAATGGAAACTGAACTTAATCAAAGCAAATACAAAATATCAGTACCAACTTTCTCATCAATCATCAAATCCTTCTTGATAATAAATTCAGCATTCCTTACAATGAACTCAACAAATTTGAACAACAGCAGTATGAGATATATGTTCATTGACAATCATCTTGTTCACAACATCCCAAATCACTATTGGTGGAGGCAATTGTTGAATCCCATCTCTTGACCAGTGTATTTCATTCCCACATTGGTTCCAAAGTTCAAGTCCTTCCACCTTTCACAATGACATCCATTCCACTGGGTTTTTATGTGGCATGGTTGTTGGGGGTTTTCCGGAGTATCAAAAACTGTGGCAAGTCCTTTGGCTGCAACCTGAAATGAAAAACTGAATTGGTGTATTGTAAAAGAGTTGAAAAGGATGAGAAATCTGACTGTGATAGATTAAATTTGTGATTATTGGTTTCATATTTTATTTGGGCTGGGAAAGTGCCATTTGACAGGAAAATGATGCCCTCTTCCCTCCCCTTTGGTATAGTGATTCATAAAATATTCATAATAATAGAAAATCTGTGTCCAAACCTTCTATTAAATGTACCTTTTGTATATTGTTTAGCATTATCTTTATTAAATAATACAAACAGCAGACTCTGCAGTTGCCAAAATCATAGTTTTCAATGGTGATTTTCACAGGATATTCATTCATTTCACTTCTGGAAGTTTATTGCAGAAAGAATGTGCCCCACTCCCATTTTTGTGGTGATGTTCATATAATGAATAATTTTATTGCAATTGTGTTTCGAATACTTCAATTGTATAATAATTGCATTTTTTAATGTTGTAAATATTGTTGATAGGCAATGATGTGTAGATTTTGTTAGATGCTATTTATTTTTTGTGAAGATGAAAACAATTCTTGCTTCAGATTTCTCATGGTTATACACAGCGTCTTTGGAGATTGTGGTTGAATAACCTTCAATTCTTTTCAACTCTGTGACAGACCTTTGTTGAAAAAATATTTTGTAAAAAGCAAGGATATTACATACCAAAATGGAACATATTGTAGAAATTATGTATGAATTCAGTACAAAAATCAGTTCTTATGACAGTCATCAGTTATTATGAGTGTAGTTTTCAAACATTGATTGAATGAAAGGTCCTATATAATGATAATACAATATGTATAATACTTCAGGATATTATAAAGGGTTTTGACTATTTTTGCCATTGAAAATATCAACTATTGTTGAAACCTAGCTATTCTACTCATGATTTGCAAAGAATGAGGAAAACAGAAAAGAAAATGAAATGTAAATACAGAGTTGTTAGTTGCAGTCAATTATTCACTGTCACAATCACAGTCACCAATGTTTTCACATGTCTATTTTTGTATCAAATTTCTATGTTGATTTTTACTTCTGGTATGTTTTTGTGCATTTCTAATGGGATGCCTGTTCAAAATTTTGATTGGAATAAATGATGTTCATATTTGACAGATGGCAGATTTGGTTGTTCCAGCACTTACTGCATCAATCACATTTCCAGATTAAATACAATCCGCTTCGTGAGTGGTGTGATGAAAAACTGCCAACCCATCCATCAATGAAGATTGCTTTCACTATTACCATGGCAAAGTATCGTTTCTTTTACTGTGGCCTTCCATTTGCCATTACTGTTGTTCTGTTATCATTTCTCAGTGTAGTAGCAGATCTTCCACTTCATCTCATTGATTACTACCATGGTGGTAGTCATTGTGATCATGGTAGGAGCACATGTACAAGACATTGGTCAATCTATTGAATTTCACTTGAGTCTTCACTCCCAGAATGGTCAAGGGCAACCAAATAGCTCAATTTTTACACCATTTCCTTTGTATGGTCAGGTAGTGTTGTAACAAGTACACTTAGCCTCCTTGGACATTCTACTTCATCACCACCACAAACACCATCACCAACACCATCACAATCACCATCACCAACACCATCACCATCACCCACATCAACAAATCTCAAAAATATTTCTGGCTATAGTCCTTCCCCCTTCACCATTCCAATCATTATATTGGTCCATGCCAAGTGAAGCAGAATCCAGTCTCAAAAGCAGAATTAGGCTTTTCCAATTTTTGCTGTAAAACTTTTATCACTCAAATTTTTCTTTCCTTGTTTGCATCATTAATGTAAGAGAAGAAATAAAGCCATTTCAATTTTGTACAAAAAAACTGGTTCAGTAGATCCAACCCAACAGCCATTTGAATTCAATTTATTGTATTTTGTTTTATCATAATAAATCAATACTTATTCCTATGTATATTTTCTGTGATCTTTTTCCTTCCGTATGCTTAACAAAAAATCAAAACAACCATGGCGATGACCATGTTTTGGCTCCAAGGAGACAGAAACGCTCAAAAAACAAATCAAGACACAGCTAAGAACATGAGAGGGTCCACGCTACCAATGGGCAGACCCCCATGCCAATCAAGGCCAAAGGATTCGGCCAACTTGTTCTTTCAAACTCATTCTTTTTTATTCCTTGTTGATGTGAGGACTGATTTCTCCTCCTTGGTTGGAGGCGCTCATGTTTTGTACTCTTCCTCCTGAATCAAACTGCATCTCCCCAACCTAGTGCAGGAGGTGCCTGCAAAGAGGACAATTTTTTCTGCCAAGGAGCCAGAGTTGGAAGGAATTGCAATGATTCAGCTCCTCTTCTTGTGTTTCAAACTTCAGAGGGGGTTGGTTGCCAATTTGAAATCAACGTCCACAATTGATTGTGGGCATTTCCAGCTTGTCTCTCAAGCATCACTGTTTGATTGTTGTGTCTTTGACTGCTCAAGGGTGATCTCTCATATTTGCAGAGGCCATATTTTCATCAAATACAAGATCCCAATGCACATTTTTTGATGGCAAAGCTATTATTTTGAGTACAAACAAATGGCAGGGAAAATTTTTGCAGGGAAATTGCAACCATCAACCCTGCCCTAATTGCACATTTGACCCTGCTGTTGTTCTTTACAATGGCTTCAATGGTCATATTTGTTTGGGTGTTGTTAGAGGCTTCTGCCATTCTGCCATTTTTTGTGTTTATTTTTGCGCCATGTTGCCAAAATTTACTTACCAAAGTATGGGTCATTTTGGTATCAATGGAATCCTTGTGCAATTTTGCATAAGAAAGATGTCTTTTAAAGTGAAAAAATGATGTTTAAAAAATAATGACCATAGTCTGAGTTGAAGCAAAATTATGTTATTTGGGGGGGTTAGTGACCAATATAATATGAATTTCTACAACAGCACTTTAGTTATACTGTCCAACAACAAGTCACTATCATCTTCCTCATATTATACTGTTGCACCATCAAAATCACAATTGTTGCATCAATATCCAACATCAGTATCAAATGAATCTGACAAATCAATACCCGCAAATCAACAATCATCAGTTCCCATACCTGCATTGCCTCCAATCCAACTAGTTCCAGTAGAAGAAGAAGAGAAGAATGAACTCCAAAATTAAGTGTCCAAACATTTTAGTATTACAAGTACAATTTTTCATGACGGTAGCAATCATGGAGGGGATACTATTGATAAGGGTTTGAATGAATCAAATGAAAATGGGGAGGGTGCAAATGAACAGGTAATGGTTGGAAATGGATGACATGATTCAAAACGTAAATAAAACTTAGAAAAATAATTTTCAAAAGGATTAAAAATCATATTTAAACACTTGACAAGATCTAATCAAAAAAGCAGTAAAAACCCAAAAAGTGCCGTAAGAAATGATTTTTGACTTGAATGGCCAACATCCAACACAATCTACATAATTGACATAAACAAAAATTTAATTCATATCAATAACTTCATAAGATTAAGTTGAAACTGTAGTAAAAATTTCAAGCTTAAATGTTTTCCCTTCAAAAAATCCATGTTTAATGTATTTCCCGCTACAAAAAAGTGTAATGCAACATGACATGGTATTTTTTGCACATTTTGACCACATTCTAATTGAAACTCTGAAAATGAGTTGGAACCAAGTGGCTTTTCCAATTTTTCTTGTCAGGCAATTAGAGCAAGCAGTGATTACAATAATCTAACAGGCAAGTTATGCAATAAAAGGAGGAGTCTGCATTGTAGGCAGATGTTGGCGATGTTGATAGAAGAGGACAACCAATTGCATTGAATGACAATGGCCACCCAGTGTTTTGAGATGGGCAGTGACAGGGAACCCCATGGGACTGGGTATACCAATTTGACAGAGGGGCTGTTTTTCTGTTCAATTTGAATGCAACAGGAAGATCAGAGGAAAAGAAAGAGCAGGATGCAGATGATCATGATGAGGAAGAAGATGGTGTGAACTAGGAGTATGTCATGGGGAGGTTTAATTTTGGCTTGGCAACAGTGAGGAGGGGAGGCTTACTAAATGATTAGATTAGATATTATTATTTAGATAAAGTGAATAAAATTTAAAAACTTACCTTCTCCAAGAGCACCAATAAATTTTAGTTTGGCGATGGTGAGGAGGGGAGGCTGACAAATATGATTAGATAATGAAATTATTTAGACAAAATGAATAAAATTTAAAAAATTAACTTTTTTTAAAGAGGAAAGGCTGTTTTTTTGTTTTTTATCTGTTTTTATGGGAATATGGATAAACGAGTCCAAGGATGGACATTGTCAGCCATTTTGCCATAAGGAGCAAAGGTTATTGGGGTAACTCTCAATTTAATTCTGTGAGCTTTGCTTTGGTCAAAAAATGAAAAAATGAAAAAATGAAAAAAATATTTTTAACAGGATCAGAGGGGCACAATGGGGGAGAAGGATAAGAGATACATTGCAATGCCTTGCTTGTGTTAGCAAAGCAAATTTTTGGTTGAAACTTCATTTTTTCAATTTTGGAATCAATACTGGTATTGCCATTGCAAAAATAGAATTTGAGAAGGATACCTTCAAGACAGGAATTGAACAAAACTTCCAAAGATTGATTTGGAAGATTTGGATGATTTGAAAGCTATTTGTTACATGTGAATGTGAGGACAAGTGAGTGATTATGAGAACATGCTGTGGACATGTGGCTGAGAAAAAAATGCAAAAAATATTGATGGCCATCTCATTCTGTCTCTTTGATTTTGGGACATGTCCCTGTCCTGAGGACAGAGCCAGTACATGTCTGGGACATTTCCAACTATTTTGTTAAGAATTCTCCCTAAGGTTGACAGTGCAATGGCAATCTTAACAAAAATGATTTCATGCAGAATCAAATAATTCCACAAGTGAAGTTTTGACATGGATGGATCACACCATTCAATTCAAGACAAATGGTGAAATCATTTACAGGTCAGATAATACCAATTGAAACAATGTTGATGTTCTTGATATTTTAGAGATTCATGATGAACATTAAAAGACTTTCATTAGAAGCAGGAGAGAGAGAGAGAGAGAGAGAGATGACATCATGGAAATGGACTTGCCATGGTTTTCATTACATGTCATTATTACTTATTATAATGGAAAAAATGAACCTCATATTCTATCTTTTCATCAAAGAAGACAAACAAGATGCTATTACCTTGTAGAAATAGGTGAAGATGAATCTATTGTTTTCTTAATCCCATCTATCAAGTGGGTGGCTGATCTTGTTTCTAAAGAAGGCAGTAGAACAAGATTGATGATTCTTTTAATGGAGCATGGACCATTCATGCAAGTTGGTATTTTATTTGAACAATGAGATTGTTAACTTAGCAAATGTAGAAAAAAATTATTTGAATAAACAATATGAGGATTATGTGCAAATGGCAACGCTTGATCTATAGTATGAATTCAGCAAATTTCCAATCTTGAAAGCAAAAAGGGCTTTTGGGAGAAGGACAACCCTTATTAGTATCTTTTGTTTGAGCAGAGGATCTTAGTTGGAAATGTCCTGGATATGTCCTGGACATGGCAAATCATATGCCTTGACATTTTTTCATTTTTTGGGGTAAGTCATACAACCTTGTGGTGTGACCACCCCCAGTCATGCATACTCATCTGATGGCTGAAGTATTTTTGTCACTCCAAAAGTATCATTGGACATAATTCTTGGAAAAATAACTCAATTCTTTCATATTAATTTTCATATGCGATTTCCAGAGTTAGGAATTCACCAATAATTCTAATTTCTAAATTTAAAAATTATGACACAAACACAAAAAAACATCACAATACATCTTTTTCTACCTCCTCCATGGTGGAAAAATGTTAAAATTTGTATTTTGTTGCATTTCCAAGGTCCTTTCATTGTTATGATTTGCTTTTTCACATTTTTGACTGTTTTAGATGCATTTTAGAATATGTCCTCCAAGCTCTAGTAGCAAAAATTGTCCAACTAAAACATGAAAGGACTGTTTTTTAACCAAAAATGAAATTTTTGCTTTTACTTTGAATAAAGATTGATACAAATTTGTTTTATGTATGACTGCATTTATCAGTCACATCATTGTTAGGAGACAGTTTTGTATTCATGGATATTTTAACTATTATTTGATGATGATGGACTTTTATGTATTTTCAAACACTTTTAATGTCAGGTAATTCATTTAGTGAGTGTGTACCCAGTGTAGATCATTGCATTGTCTAAATGAATGCTTTGAAATCATGGAAAAGTATATCTAATTCACCTTCCCTGAGTTAGATATTTCCCATGCAGGTGGTTTGGTGACTGTCAAATAAATCTGTCTGTCTTCTCATTGTGTATTTTGACATTGATGTGGAACACTTCATCTTTTTATCTGATATATCTTCCATTTACCTCTGGACTAAGAGGTTGTATTAGCTCTGTTACACAGAATGGAATTGGAATGCAATGTTGATGGCCAAACTGAGTTCTTGGACTTTCTTGGTACATTTGGAGTATAATTCAAAATGAACTTTGTTGGGATCCAAGGGAGATGATCTGGACAGATTTATTTGAATACCACAAAAAAGATAGTGCCTGTTTACAATGCAAAACTTCTTTTTACAAAAGATGCATCCCATATTGTTGCTAAGTTGATAAGTTCCTACTCTTATTGTAAATTAATAATTTCTTAATGAAAATATAACATTTCTAATACATTGGTATCTTGGATTAAATATCCATTAATAGTGGTTACATTGAGATTCATGTGCGTTGAAATCCCTAATTTGGTGTTGAAACGCATGCATTATAGGTCATCTCGTGTCAAAGGAAAATCTTCATCGGTCAAAAACTTGTCCTCTAGAGAGGACGACCTTCCTCTTTCATAAGAAAAAACTGGTCCTCTAGAGTGTTTTTTCACAACATATATGGATGTTTAAACGGGTTTATATGTATCGAATTCTCGAACATTTTATCACATGCAACTAAATCAAGTAAATCCACAGAAAGCAAAAGAATTAGTTGTTGGAATCAAAATAACGCTTCTAATATTACGTGCACATTCTTTAGGAAATTTTACTAATCTTCAACGGTGTTCATTTCTTGAGACACCAAAGGAATTAGTGCATTTACCTCTTCACCTCAGCATTTTCTTGCATGGTGCGCTTTTAGAGAGAGATTCATTTTGCTGAAATTTAGAAACCTTATCATCTCATATTTCGTCAGTTCCTCGCCTTCAGTCGAACACAAATCAGATATACCTCTAGATAAATGAACAAATTGACGTCCTCCACTACTTTCTTCATATTTGTCAACTGCGTGCAAAATCAACTCTCCTCAATATCAACATCCTCATTAGGCTCCTTCCCGATAAGCTTCGCTACGACCGGCGTCAACAAAACCGTGGGCGGAAACCGTATCGGACTCGCCGCCTTATGCGCTGCATACGCAATGGCAAACGTCCCGGCCTTCTCTCCCGTATCTCCAACATTCGTGATGCCTACTTTGGCCAACAGCGCCCCGACGTCCACGCCATTATCAACGAGAGAGTAACAGATGAGAAAGGAGACAAGTGCCAGGGGGATGGAGGTCGCGAGGTAGGCAATGCCGTATTTGGCCAGGAGTGCCTTAGCGGAGGAGGCAGAATCGGGGGAGCGGAGGGATTGGAGGAGTCCCGCTTCGAGTCCGTACTTTTCGGTGGTTTCTTCGACGGAGGGGGTTTTAGTGGAAGGTTCTTCTGCCTTAGGGACTGTTTTGTCTTCCTCCGTGGTTTTGAAAATGTGGAGGGCAGAGTTGGATGGAGTGTGGCGATGGATTTTAATTTGGGTGGCCGAGAGTTGGAAGGAGAGGGAACCGTCGAGAATGGCGAGGACGACGATGAGGGATTTTGTGAATAGGAAGATTCGTGAGCGGATCATGGTGAAAGTTGATTGATTTCGTGTGAATATTTAGTCAGATGTCTTCTCGAATTATTTCAGGAAGGCAGTCTAGTAAGTAGCGCTTTGAAAAGGAAAAGGTAAGGTGTAAAGGAAAATGAGTGAAATCGCACTCGAACAAAATCACCTGACACCTTAGGTCTCCCTTCACGGAAAGGGATGCTTGTTGATGACAATACTTCTTACTAGTAGTACGACCCAACCGAAAAGAGTCAAGTGGTTTCGTCTTCTTTGACTGACGTCACTCAAAAAATATCTTTGAAATATTAAGGTATCATTTGAATTATTGTATCAGTTCACCCATCAAAATGAAAGCTTGCTTTGTAGAGCAATATTTTTGATTAAGATTGTCTTTCATCATCGACGCCATTTTATTTGCGAATGAAGATAAAATAAAATCAACAGTCGATTAAAATGAACCAATAACCAATTCTTAATTACGCCCCAAGGCCATCGCTCTGAAGGCCTTCGGTACCATTGAAAAGACATGTGATAGATTGAACTTTCAGGAGGAGGATTTGACAACATTGTGGGCGAGGATATGAGGCCGTGTTGGTTGGGGTCGGGATATGCAAAAATTCATAAAAATTGAACCAGGAAATGAACTTCTTCCTGATAAGGAGGAGGTTTGCTCCAAGTGAGCTGTTGCATGATAGCTCGAACTAACATGCAGCCGCTGCATCAAATGAATACTATATATGCACTATTGATTCAGTAGGAATTTACTTTTTGTTGCGACGGGAAAACCAATTTACTTTGAAGCGTAAGCGGAATTTTTTCGCTGATCGTCATCTCAAGACCACTGCACGCGGAATTGTGACTAACGAACGACTTGATCTTTGCTCATACTCATTTCATTCCTGCTGATCCTTTTCGATTTTTCTGCATTGAAACCAATCATATTGAGTCCAACTCAATTTTCTTGTAACAATCAAATGCCGTGACATCCTCGTAGTTTTCGTAGTGTTTTTGCCTGAGTTCGCATGTATTAGTTTGATTAAATTTTAATTTTGAAAAACGGTATCAAACACCACAATTGAATTTTAACTGGAAATTTTACGACAGAAATTCAGCTTGCATATCCGCTGTTGTATCAATATATCAATGCCGACTGTGCAAAAAACGGCGGAGGCCATTCCAAGCCGCACCAACATGGTCGAAATGGGCGTCAAAAGAAATGGAATTCTGAGGTACGAGTTGCGTCAATCTAGATCTATTCAAGCATTTTTTCCGATTAATTACTTCCTTGTATATTCAATGAAATACCCACACCGTGCAATTGTAATTCGATCGCATTTCACAGATCGATCACTAATGCCACCTTCCAATTATTAGCCATCATTCAAATCATCCCAACGCCTACATCATCGTCTCTCTACACCCCTTGCCCCAACTCTTGCTCCTCCAATGGAATATGCAATTCTCCTTGGGGAACATGCACATGCTTCGCCGGGCACACCGGTCCCGATTGCTCTCTTCGTACCTGCCCCACTGGACCGGCATGGTCCGATTCCGCCATATCCATCGATTCGGCCCACCACGAAGCCGAGTGTTCCAATAGAGGAAAATGCGATCGATCTACTGGCCGATGCATCTGCCAAGAAGGAATGTTCGAAGGATCGGCCTGCGAGAGATTCGTTTGTCCTAATGGATGTTCGGGAAGAGGCCGGTGCGTTTCATCGAGGGTTTTGGCGAAAATGGCGGATCCGGGAGCAAAGCGGAAAGATGCCGGTTGCACTAGTGGAGATATTTGTTTGGACGGGGCTTGCAATACGAGAGACTATGGAGTATGCAGAGAGACGGACGAATACGTACTTCCTTGGGAGGCGGACCGTTGGTTTGGTTGTTTGTGCGATGAGGGATATGCTGGATACGATTGTTCGATTCGAACTTGTCCCGAGGGTGATGATCCCTTAACGAGCGCGCAGGTCAATGACGTTCAGTTAGTTGAGTGTCATGCAGATTTCGGTACTTTTACTTTGAGCTACGGCAGAGATACAACAACACCGATACCTGTGGAGGCAACATTGGCAGAACTCATGGAGGCCCTGAACGCACTTCCTTCTTTGCAAGGTGCGGATCCGAAAGTGGCTGTGTCTTGGACAGGAGGAGTAACCCAGGTTTGCATTGATACCGGGAATTTGATTCAGGTCACCTTCCTTCAAAATTTTGGAGATTTGCCTCTATTGATTCCGGATGGAACACATCTTGGTCAAACTTCTGTTGCAAACACTCCATTGGTCACAGTGCAAAAAGTCGTCAGCGGTACGAAGGAGTCGGACTCTTGCTCTAATCATGGGACTTGCGATGAAAAGTTAGGGTTGTGTCAATGCATGGATGACTGGATAACTTCCGATGGATACGGCAACGCTGGGAAACGAGGGGATTGCGGATTCCGATCCGCCGGAACCACATCAACGTGTCCTGGCGAGCCGGCTTGTTTGGGACACGGAAGTTGTTCTGGACCGCCAGAATATCGCTGCGTGTGTGAGGAAGGACGTAGCGGGCCAGATTGTTCGTTGATCGACTGCCCAGTTGGGAACAGCTGGTTTTCTTTTCCGGTCGGCCCAAATCATGCTCATTCCAATGCGGAATGCAGCGACATGGGCGCTTGTGATCGAGCCACGGG
>JALLPE010001714.1:0-11136 GCA_036940025.1 Conticribra weissflogii
GTAAGACATCACCCGGGCCATGGCCAATTTCCGCCTACCACTTACCTAATTTATTGCTAATTGTCGTACAACCTACAACATTACAACATCTCTATCAACATTCCTCAGGGTTTATTTTTCTTTTAAGTATGTATTGAGTATGGTACTTCAGTATGTACCAACCTCTACATATTGGTATGTAAATTCAATTCCACATTCAAACCCAAATTCATCACAATTTGAGGGATCGAAATGAAACCATCAGAACGCAAATACCAACTTTGCAGATATTTCTACATGATTGCTAGTATTGTTTGCAAAAACAAGAAGAAATTGACATGAGAGAATGAAAGATCAAAATCAGAACATGGCCATAAAATTCTTGCAGCAGCAAGAGATTGTCATCAACCTCAAAGCTCAAATCCAGCAACCTATCCAGGCATTCCAGAATCAACAGAATCCACCTGCCCAACAGCATTGCCAGCTGCTCTTGCAGATACCAAAGCCAACATTCAGTCAATCAATTCATCAACTACTTGACCAAGGCTGGTGCAGCCCTCTACAAGGTAGGATCCAAGATTGTTGCCACCAATTTGAAATGAAATGTGAGTTGACACTTGTTTTTATCATTGAACTCAAACACAGGGCAAGAGAAGAAGGTTGGGATCAAGGAGTGCACAAAATCATGCAATTTGAAGAGAATGGGACACAAAAGAAATTGTTTACCCAGTATGGCCAAATTTCTGTCAAATTTTTCAAGAATGCATGTGCTTTCTGGCATGAAGGAAGTGCAATGGCAGATTCAAGCTCAACAAAATAACAAGCAAAGCAGAAATGAATCATGAACATGCTCACCAAACAAGCCATCTCCAAGTCATGCCATTCCAGAAGTAGTTTACTACTGAAAAAGGTCTCATCCACAAACATCTCCTCTTCAAAACAATCTAGAGGATCATCATGATTTAGATCATTGTAGCAGCAGCAGTGTTGAGGGACAACCTTCACAACTTGGATGTAAAAATGGTCAAACTCAACAGAACTTGCCTAATTTTTATTGTTACTTCCACACTGACTACAATCAGCTCATAAGACAAGGAGAGACTCTGGATAACTGAGTCCATCACCTGTTCAAGGCTTATCTCAAAGTTAATTGCTCTGGTTGTGTCACCTTTGCCAGAGACATGCAAAAAATATGACCACAAATAAGGAGGACATCACTTGCAACCTACTCATCACACTCATGGACAATTAATACAACACCACAATTTCCAATGGAATGTGGAAAGCTAAATCTCACGAGCAGGAACAGATTGTGGCCCTTAGTGCCAAAATTCTTCACCTGAAGCGAAACCAGAAATCCCAAATCCACCATTAAACAAGCTCAAATTGGTGGCCAGACATTCAGGAACCATGTAAGGAAAGATGGAAGACATCAAGTGCAACTCAAAGAAGAAGTTTGTTAAAAAAGAACCAAAAGAAGGATGAGATCTGGAAGTTTTTTGTTCTTGGACCAAGCAATCCAAATGTCAAGGAAATTGAAAAAGAAATTCTCATTGGTGTGAGCATCATATGTCATGGACAGTGCAGAAGCTGACCAACCATAGGCTACATCCATTGCACCCAGTTCACAAGAGTCCAAAGCCCTGATGCATCCAGGATGTCACTGCTCAACCACAGGACACACCACCTATTGCTCCTGACATAGTCAAAGGCAGTGTTTTCCAAGGAAGCCTGATGGTCCATACCAACATGGATCCACTGGTGGCACCTATTCATTGTTGTTATGTCCATCTGTCAGGTTATGACGGGACCCAACACCTGTCCCAACATTGTATTCATCCTCTTGTTGGCATTTGTTTAGGGCACACATAATACCATTTGCTATAGACAAATTCCTCTCCCAGAATTCTATTCAAGAATTCAATATCAAATATTATATCCTTGCAACATGGAACATTGACAAACCAAATTCACAAGGCACTCTTGAGACTAACTCAAACTTTACATTCTTTTAGTTACATGGGTTTGATCTATTTTCAAGCAGTCAAAATCTTTGATCTCGTGGACCAAGTCACCAAGTTTGCTATTTGCTATTCAACTCATCCATTTTATTCATTGTCCATTATTTGCCTTTTTCTGGACTTTCTTCTCCTTTCTCAATATATTCATACACATCAGTATTAATTTTTGTATGATCCTAGTCATTGGTCATGTTTTCTATATGTTATTTCAGTAGCACAAATAGTTTCAAGCTCAAAATGAGTCTTCAAACACTGCACTAAAACTCTATAATGTTCAATTCCAATGTTTTTTGTGACCATTGTTGCAGCAACCTTGTGTTCAACTATAATTTTTGGTGTAATATCCAAATATTGTATTCAACTTGAGGAATATCATCATGATTCCTTATCAAATAATCAATCTGCAGCCTTCTGAGTGTAAGGATGGGGGTCTTGGGGTTTAGGTTACTTCAATGCTGCTAGCTTGATATCTGCAATGTAATCCATTTTATGGTCATCTGGACTTTGTCTTGATCCCTGTTTGTTCTCCAAATCTCAAATCACATCATTGGAGTTTCATTGTCATGATCATATATTTTTCTGTGGGCTTTATCATTGCTTCTTTTGAGAGCAGGTCGGGCGAATGTTTGTTTTCAAATGTACAAGTGGAAAAAAAGAGTGAAGATGGACGATGGTGAAATTGAAGATGGGTGCTGTTTGACTTGTTACAATTCAATATATTCCAAAGAGGATGCTGCACTCGCAATGTGCTCTGTGGATGGATGGCGGGAAGAACTTCGAAGTTGCCCATGAAGCAGAGTTTGAAACGCGAAGTGGAATGGAAGAGAAAAAAACTGGTGAAAGAGAATAGTGTCGTATCTGTTACAATCCAACCAACCTCCTGACCACAAATGTCACCATCACAATCAACATATCCAACCTCGGCGACTCCATAAACGAAGCACTAAATTTCGCATCAGACTCTTTGATCGAAACCTTCCAAGATCTCTACAAATGCCTTTCATCTCTCCATTCTCAGACCCAGAATGCACAAAAATCGCTGGACGATATCCTCCCATATTATTATGCCGTGGTTGTTTTCGTTTCGATCATTATGTTCTTGACATGCCTCTTCGTTGTCGGAACCATCCTTGCTTGGAACCAATCATCTCCAATGTTATTCCGATGCACATTGGATCGGGTACTTCTTCCAATCTTCATCATTTGCGGTCTCCTCGTATGGATTTTCACATCGGTCTTTTAACGTTGGGAGTTCTAAACGGGGACTTTTGCTTTGACACACCAGACGCGCAAATGAACAAAATATTAGCGCAGACACTCTACCATCAATCTCGCGTCGCTTACAACGTCGCATACTACTACGTCAACGGTTGTCCATCCGAATACCAATCGAATCTAGCCCAATTTGCCTATGCCAGGATACTCGAAGCGAGAGCCGCCATGTTGGATTTCAATACCCTCCTACAGAATTTTTTTGATGGATTCCTCAGCGAGGCATGCGGGGCCATCCTCGTTTCGGATGGGGGTGAAAGCCCCATGAATGCTCTTGGAGTGCTTTCCTTCATTCTTTTGGAACATTTGCAGGGGACTTCGAAGGTTGTCGTGGCATTCGCCGAGGTGCTCATGTGTCGATCTTTCCATCCTCTGTATGCCGTGTTGATGTATGACATGGTTTGGGGTGTTTTGTGAATATGATTTCGCCTATGCTGTGGTCCTGTTTTGTGATTTCTAGATGATGGTTACGTTGACAGTGGCGTGGCATGAGCTTCGTGAGGAGGATCCTCCTGATTGTCCTCCTGATTCTATACTGATCGAAGATGTCAAAACAGATGGCGAATACGAAGTTCAACTACATTAGATCTTATGACTAAAGGGAGTCCATCGATGGAAAGCTTCATCCAGAGGGGGGAATCCTGACGGTACTTGTGAGTTTTGATGCTTTCGAAAAGTGTATTTCTGTAAATTTTTACATAGTGATATGGGGTTGAAAAAAGTTATCTCCATGATCAGTTCAAATTCAACAATTTTTTGTAGTTGGTAACCATATTATTACAGTTAATATGAAGTCGATTTTGCCACGAGAATATTGATTCCTCAACAGCGTGGTCTGCAAGCCAAGGCGAGGAAGAAATCAATAATGAAGATGAACCGAAATCTATGACAGAACGCCCTTTTCCATGCCGAAACCACCACATCTCTCAATCTTGTCTATTCATCGCTGCCACCATACGTTCTAGCTCCGCCACTTTTGCCATCAACCTCTCGTTCTCGAGCTTCAATTCCGCATTCTCCCTCTTGAATTCCTTTTTCAGTTCCTTCTTCTCCCTTTTGCGCGCCTCCTTCTCCGACTCCACCTTGAGAGTCAACTGCTCGCAAAGCCCTTGATACTTCTCCATTTCGGAGATGATGATATTGGGTGGCGTTCGTTCGTTTATCACGATCTGTCCTTCTACGTACTCGCCTTGAGCATCGCCGAAGCCATCCTCGCTGTCGACGTCAATTGCGGAGCTTCCGTTCCGATTGGGCGGACTGGCCGGCGTGCTGCTGACAATGGGCGAGGGCGCGTCATCTCGCTCTGCATTCGGTTCCGTCTCCGTCTCGGTCTCCGTTTCGAAAGTTACGGCATCGCCTTCCATCTCCGACTCCTCCGATTCCCTAACATTATCCTTTCGCACTACTGGATCTCTTTCCTCTCCTTCATCCTCTTCCTCATCCTGCGTCACCGACGGCTGCGCTACACCCCGCTGCTGCTCAAAATACTTCGAATTGCGCCTCGGAGCATCGCCATGCTCTTGGATTCGAGCGTGGTCGCGGAAGCGGTCGTCGCTCGTTGCTTTCGCGGGACCGATTCCATTACGAAGAATGCCAACGGGTTTGCGAGCCGCGCGGAGCTGTGATGGGCTGTGGGACGATCGTCGTTCCGCGGCGGGAATGGTTGCGCTGGCATGATTGGTGGGTGGAGCGGGGAGCGATCGCCGCGGTATGGATTGCATCTGGATGTGGGAGGACGTGACCGGTGCGGGAAGCGGCGCGGATGGAGGATGCGCGACTTGGGCGAACGGACGCGGTGGCATCGGCACCGCAGAAGAAGACACCGTTTCGAGGGGCCTCTTTCTCCCGGTCGTCGTGGAAGGTGCGACGGGTCTCTCGAGACGAAATACCGTATCATCTCCGACGACCTCGTCGGGCATGGGTTTGGTGACGATTCGTATGTTTCGGTGTGCCTTTTTGAACTTGACGTTTCGAAAGGTGGTGACGTCGGCACTGTCGATGGATTTGAAAGGTCTCTCGACTCTGGCATCGGCGAGATCGGCAATCTTTCGTGTCAATTCCTGTTTTCTGCCGCCGTATTTGTCGAGGTGATAATTGTAGTAGAAGTTAGTGACGGCCCCGACGGATTGATATAGGTTTTCCTTGTGTATTCCGCCACAGTTTTCTTCTCCGAAGGCCACGTCCTGTTTGGTGGGGTTGAGCGGGAGGTGTCCTCCGATGTCGTCGATGATGATGGTGAGTCCCTGGCAGAACATGGTTCCTCCGGCGGAGAGCGACAAATCCGTTCTGGAATCGGCCACTACCTTGACGAGACGGCCGGATTGTCGGCTGTAAACGTAGAGCTGACGAAAAAGTGGAGAAAGGGAGAAAGGAAGAAAAGGAGTTGCAATGAGTGAGGAAGGAGATATTGCGGGTCGCGGCAGGAACTAAATATGGAGCACCCCGACCAATTCCTTCGTGTTTTATTTTCAATCTCACCGAGGCCTCCTTCTTGGCATCTTTGACGACCACCCTCTCCTTATCAAATCCCAAAAAGACCCTCAACCGATAGGAATTGTCCACCCTCCCCTCCTCCAACCCGTCGAAATTGCCCCTCATCTTCAAGAGCGGCTGCGTCTTGGAGACCGTGAGCGGAAATACCGCCAACTCCGCCAACCTGGCGGGCCAGTGGCGAAACGCCACCTTCTTCCCATCCACGATGAATTCGAAATTGTCGGGCACGTGCAAATAATTCTTGGGCAGCTCCTCCCTCAAGGCTCGCATGTACTCCTGCACTCGGACGCGATGCTCGTGCTCGTTGGACGGCGCCGCTCCCGTCTTTTCGTTGTTCATGCCGTGGACCACCTTGTCGAGCACGAGGGCGAAGACGTGATCGCAGCCGTGGAATCGATAGCAGATGTCGTCAAATTTGCGGCAGAGGCGATCGATGCCGACGGAGAGGTCGGGAGGGCTGGCGGTGCTGGGGGCGCCGTATTGGGCGATGCAGGCGGCGACGTCTCGGTGGTGGGGCTGGGAGAAGAGGGCGTGCATTTGTCGGCGGAGGGAGGGGTTGTCGGGTCCGTGGGAGTTGTCGAATTGGAAGGCCGGGAGGCTTTGTCGGACAAGAGCGGTCGGGAAAATGAAGGAATGAGTAAAGGAACGAGTATATACAGGGAAGCAGTGATTGTTGATTGTTTCATGGACGAATCATTGAACCATTCAATAAAATTGAACCATTCCATATAATTGAACAGTTCAACTATTGCACAGTTCAACTATTGGACAGTTCAACTATGGAACAATTCAGCTGTGGAACGATTCAAAACAATCAACAATGGAACAGAACACATTGGAAACTCCACCAGTTCCATGTGACTCACTAACACCCCTCCAACCGCTGCAGACTCTCCGCCACGATCCCCAACTCCACGTTGTCGTTCCCCCCGCTCTTGACCAAGACGAACGACAGCTTGCTCAGAGTCGCGCAGCCCTGCTTCAACCCCACGCCGTTCTCCCCAATGTCCCCCGCCCCCGAATGGATCTTGGAGGAATTGTACACCTCCAGCACCTTGGCCAGCGGCCGTATCTTCCTGTGCGAGTTGTTCACGATGCAGACCCCCGTGACGACGGAGGCGGAGGCGGGGTGCTGGCGGAGGTGGTGGTGGGCGTGGGCGTGGGCTTCGTAAGCGTCTGGGTGGATGTGCACTCGGCCCACGAATCCGCCGGGACCGCCGGAGGTCGCCGCCTCCTCGCCCAGGAGGAGCTCCAACTGGCTGGCGATGGCGGCGTCGAGGGAGTTGTCGATCAGGTCCAGCAGCGCCAGAAGGGGAGTGGAGAAGTTGCGTTTCCAGGAGCGCCAGATTCCTATGCCGTCCACGCGGGTGGTTTTCGGGGGCGGTTGGTATTGGAGCAGTTCTTGGGGGAGTGGCTGTGGCTGTGACTGTGACTGTGGTTGCAGTGGCGTCGGGTCGGAGGGACGGCCGCTCGAAAGAATGCCGTGGCCGTTGCCGTCGATGTGGCCGTGCTGGACGGGGTTCGAACCGATCCTCGCGCCGTCGCCGTCGCCGTCAGCGCCGTGGACGATGGCGGCGAAGTCCATCTTGTCTTGGAACGGAGCCAGGCGCACCATCGTCACTCCGGGCTCGCAGTCGTCTCTCGTATCGCGGTGTGCTGGCGGAGGGGAATCGAAACGGTGCGATTAGGTGGACTAGTAGGAGGTCGCTATGCTTGCAGGGTGCTGAATTTATATAACGTGGAAAATTAGTACTTCACGGTGTATTCATGTCTGTCATGCTCGTTGTGTGGTTGTGTGGATGTGCCCATGACTGGATTCGTGAGTTTCTTTTTAAAAAAAATAAAGGGCGGGAATGAGACGACCGGAGCAGTGTCCCGTGAGTCGACTCCTAGATTTCTGTGGGAATCGTGGGAACTAAAAAACCGAAAAAAGAAGATAGGAATAGGTAGTCAAATCACTATAACATATATTGTAAGTATCGCATGCAATGCCATGATTTTGTTTCAAGTCGCGCCAAATTTTTAAAAGAAAACTATGTAGGAAAGTAACAAAACATTATATTAATAGATCTCAAAAGCAAATATTTGGTATTATTTGAATGAAGATCACACAACTCAGCAAAGACCAAGTAGTTATTGTACCTGTGAAATGAATGGGTCCTTACCAATAAGATTGTACTTCCAAGAGGAGTAAGTGTGTACAGAAATAATAAAGTGGTAACATAATATACAAATAGTCAATGCAATAATATTTTCGCAAATAATAGTAACAAATGACTTTTCTTAGAGTTCAGGTGTCAATCCCGCTAAAAAAGAAGACAACAACATGCACATAAATCATGATTGTTCCTCCCAAAAAATAAAAATCTCCCCACCCAACAACTGAATTTGTATTTCTTCCCCAATCCCCCTCCCCCCCCCACTGGTATAAATACTCTTCCTGCTTGGTGACCTGTCGGAAAACTAGTAACCAACACAATCCCAAATGTACCTAAATGTTCAAGGTATTTTATTTCCTTGTTGTGCAACTTTTGCCATTTTGTCACTAATGAAGCATTTTGGATATTTTGTAATGAGTTGTGTTGTCACAAAGAGAGTGGATGTCAATGTCATAATTTATCATTTATCAACACCAGCATATTGTGATGTCAAAGTATTGAAAACCAACAATCAGATTCTACACTTGTTCTCTCATGGCTTTGGCATAAACAGGTGTTGTGTGTGTGAAACAAGAAGAATTTTTCATACTTTTTTCTTTTTTGTGTTGATTATTGCTCTCACATCTGTTGAGGATATTCATATTGGACTTCATGCATGAGCACAGCCTAATTTTTGGAAGAATTTAGTTTGCTGGTAAGTATATCTGTTAAGGATTTCATTGTCACTGCCAGCATATGATGTGAAAGTTGGGCCGGATCATGGGACAATTTTGCAGAAGAGGCTGAGACTGATTGGTATCTCTGAACATCAAGTGTGTACAGTTATGACTGTGTTCTTGTGATGGAAGACTCAGTAATTATACAATAAAATTGTCCTGAGGATATAGATCAATAATGATGAGCATCACCTACCACTGTGTAAATGAACTAGTTCTCATGTTATAACAATATCTTTCACTATCGATTCTGCCTTAGTGCTAATCAACATCCAGCTGCATTTCCCATGAATTGTTTTCCCTGTAAGTTACCAACTATGCTGGAGTATCAGATGTTCCTTCTATTTTTATAATATTATATTATGTTAGAAGACATGCCTTGTCATATTCTTTTAGTATGTACTTTCAGGTGAACCCTCTGGAAGATAGTGGATTGTGGTTTGATGAAATTATTTTGGCAATATTAGAGATTTCATCTGCACAGTCACAGACTAAAAATAACAGTAACAGTTAATTATCACAGATATTAATTGTGATAGTTAACTATTGCCAATAATCACTGTGATAGTTAACTATCACAGATAATGATGGTAGTATTTCATTATATCCATTTTTTGGTTTAATAGTTTATACAAGTACACAGTATCAGTGACAGTTTATTATGACCAGTATTAACTATTATAGTTATCTATCATCAATATTATCTGTGATAGTTAACTATCACAGATTTTAACTATGATAGTTAAGTTAAAAACAGCAATCATTAATTATCACAGCTAATAATGGCAATTGTTAATCATCAGAGTAAATGATGGCAATTTTGTTAACTCTTTCAGCTAATAATGATAATAATTCCTGTGTTATATGTGTCTACATAACATAACATAAATTGCAAAAAAACATTGCCATTCCATTGTCTTCCTGCACCTGTGAATGCTCTTAGTCATGAACATTTACCCCAATTAGCATTTTCATAATAAATTGTGGTCTCATAATGTCCTACATCATTTTTGACACATCAAAACACTAGTGTCTATGCACCAGATCAATGCTTCCAAACCACCATCATGCTTACTTCACCGCTATCCTACTCCTGACTTATTTTGTGTCCATGTCTTTGCTGCAATTATGATGGCTTCTACCCATGATGCCATCCCTGATTTATTCTCTCCATGGATAAAATAATGGAGAAAATTGAACCAACACAACAGCCACCCAAGTACTATGTAACATGAGGCAGCAAGTGATTGACAAAAATAGTAGCACTAGATTAAAACAAATGAATGAGGTCATGCATCATTTCTCTACTGTACTATCATTATTAAAAATTATTACATTTTATCATTGAAGTTATCTGCTCTGATAGATGATTTTTTCATTAGAAAGCATGGAGACCATCAAAGGCAGGGTTGAGATTGGGGAAGAATGCTTGGTTTCATTAAGAAGGGCAAGAATGGTCATGGCAATGACAGTTTTTGACCAAATTTGTGAAAAGTATAAACCTTGTCATTGATGTAAAACAGGATTTTGCATAAAAGTAATGCCTCTGTTTACAAAATACATAAGTATGACATGCTTGATATGTTATTGTTGAACTGACAATGAACACATTATGTTCTTGACAAACTTACCATAGCTTAATGATCAATTCAAAAGATGGTTGAACTAATAAAAACTATTGCTCAAATGTTATATCGATGTTGACATTTCTGGTGTTTGACATGGTTGTAATTTTCCTTAGTGGCAACAAAGGATAAAACCTTTCTAATCCCAATACGCATATAACAATTTTCAAGCTTGGAAGTGATACAATTTATTCACTCAAATTACCCACATTTTTGTCATTTCAAGGTTTTCATGATTGTTGGTATTCCATCAAAATTCAAAATCTATCAAAAACAATTTCTTCATTTAGTGTTGATTCATGGTGTATGTAAAAATAGCTGTTTTACAAAAGAAAACTCACTGTCATTGGTGTAAAGTCAAAAAGGAACAAGATAGGAGATTATATCCAGTATTTGGAATGCTCAATATACCATTGTTGAAAAGTCTATTTTCTTACTCATTTCAAGAGGAACATCCTTGACACACATACCTTAGTTGAATGGTAACACTGCCTTTGGGTGTCTGTAAGGAAAAATGATTGGACTATGGGTAACTTGTCATGTTTACTCTTTACTCTTTTTTAAACAAAACCTCATTTTATGGTAGGGAATGCTACTTCCATATGTGCCTCCCCCGAGTTCCTGGAAATCCTTCTTTGTGGAATCCCATGATTGATGTCTGTCTGAGGTTTGATGTGTATGCAAGACATGTGCCCCCATTGTTCTTTTGTCCTTGTTGTTTTGTCACTCTGTGAACATGTTGTCTATTCCATAGCACTCAAAACAGGGTACAGTTACTTAATCCTAAGGGAGGAAATCCAGAAAAATTGAACTTTTTTGGCTACCTCCACACACCTACAATTTTCAAATATTCAAAGAGTTTTTGTACTTT
>JALLPE010001715.1:0-11128 GCA_036940025.1 Conticribra weissflogii
CATCACTTTAAAATTATCATTTATGAAAAGTGAAGAGTCATAAGTAAGAATGTTGACAATGTTAATTGCATGGAAATGGAAGTAAGGAATATTTTTGAGTGTATTCCTATTCTCCATGATTTGATTCCTCAACAGCATAAGTGATACAAATAGCCTTATTATGTCTATTGCAACATTTCCTGTTTGTGTTCCTTCATCACCTGTTGCTTCTTACACATCATGTCTTGAATTGTTGTCTTATTTGGATGCTGACTTTTCTATATCATGTCTATTTCATAACTATATGTTTCATCACCCCCTCAATACCCTGTATTATTGATGGATTAATGTATTGGATAGTGAATTGAAGCCATAGGTTCACCACATCTACAATGCAGCATGGGTTCACGCTTTTATAATCATTTATCAGCAAAACTGTCATTAAAACAGCCCTATGGGGATCCTTCACTGGGAAAGACAATTGGTCAAAGGGGAGCTTACAGGTAAATAATTTTTATCTGTAGTGTATTGTATTTTTTGTGTAATATTTTGATAGGAAGGAGAGAATAAAAAGCTAAAGGTAGGATGATTATCATAAATTGCCAAAGGATATATATATTTTTGATCGTTGACATTGCTGTAAAAATTGCATATCGTGTCATCATTCTGGATTCATTGGTGCTGCCACATAGCAATTTAAAAGGAATTTTATGCCTTTTCTAACAGGATTTACAACCTCATTTCTTAGCAAAGCAGTTTTACAGTTCAAGGGGAATAAATGAAAGGGTCAATTATGAGCCATCAAAAAAAGGGTTTGTAACATGCAAGCTTATCCTTCTCTTCATCTTGTAGAATCCTGGGAAAACAATATCTACTTTGGTGGGAAACAATTACGTGCTGGTGTTCAAAAATGATGGTAACATGAATTACTTCAAATGCATTTATTTAAAATTTAAATTCATAGGAAGTTTATTTGAGCCCTTCAAATTGCAATGATTATATTTCTTGTAAATGATACAAAATTTTATTGTGTAATACACAAAGCCTATCAAAGTAGTTTATTTCAATATTCAGAAAGTTCCACATTTTCTGCAAACTGCATGTAGTTTTCATTGAAATGTCTTCTTCTGTATGTTAGATGAATTTCATTATTGATTGAAAATTGAATGAAAACCAGGTGGGTGATGAAAATTACTGAATTTGTTTTTTGGAATGATGTAGTTAAAGTGATGGACAAATAAAAACTCTTATATCTGTTTCTTGTTGTGTATATCAAACATTAGCATATACTGTAGGGGAGTAACAATCAGATGATGTGTCAACATACTCTGTTGTTCATATTTTTATGTGGCAATGCTTTTGCGCTTTATTTCTGTTCAACCTCAAAGGCACGCATGAAAATGTACAAAAATGAAAGACACGTGGCATCATGAGCCTAATTGCAATGTGCCCATCAACCATTTTGTATAAAAGATCTCTTTTTGTTTGTAACCACCTGGAAAAATCATTAAAACATCCAGAACCAGCAGGTTGTCATATCACTGTGAGATACCATTCCATTGTTGTGAATGAAAATCTGTTTTTCTATTTTGTGTCATATTATTTTTATCATAATATTTTGTTTTTGTTTGTCTGTTCATGTTATTATTTTCGATGATGGATGGACAAAAAATAATAATAACGATGCGCTTCTATTTTTTGGATTATATTACATATAAAATATATTTTATTTTATATATATTATGAGTTTTTGTAACTCAATGAACAATTTTACTATGACTCCGTTTTAGTCGTGTGACCTCCTGTACATTGATAAGACCCAACTCCACAAAAAGTGCTCGCAAACTCTTCAAAATTTATGATACTAATTTTACAGCAAGTATTGTACACCAAAGGAATATGATTTTGTACTTTTTAAAATGACCGTGATTCTAACGACAGAGAAGTGGAGTGTTGAGGAACATTGTTAATTTTCAAGAATGTTCTGGAACACGAAGGACATTGATTGTTTGTAATGTGGTAAGTGTCCGTTCTACTATCACCTTTCTTCTTCGTATCGTACACAATGAAACAATTTAGAATATGCACTCGGTACAATACCTCCATCATAACATGTCATGTACCTTTTTAGACTCGGAAAAAGAAAGTTGTCGAAATTGTGGGGGTGTTGCTCGGCTCCGACAAAAATTTTAATTACTTGCGCCTTTCGAATGAATTTGCAAGAAAGTGTCGAACTCTATGCGTAACATTTTTTCGTAGGAACTCGATAGTTTATTCGTATCAACATTTTTCCCTTGAAGTTTGTTACACAACTTTTTCATCTTTACGACACATCTTCAGATTAGACCCAATTATTTGTGGTCATTTTCTTTTTCCCAGTCACCATATTATTGTATGGTACGTACCTATGATACTTCGACGATAGTATGGTAGATAGGTTACGACATGATGTTTTTGGGACCATTATTTTTATATCTTTCAAGGGAGAGATCGAGAGATAGGGCAACATCAAAGTCGAACGATATCTGCCATCGACGATCGCATTATTATTTTGTCACGACCCTTGGCGCCATCGACATGGTTCTCATGCGAGCAGTTCTCTGTAGCATTATTTGATCGACATAAGAAAAGGAAATTTTCTCTTGTTGTCGTTGTAGTTGTACATCCCTGCAGAAGGCTAAAGGCGACCATCCAACGCCATCATCTCTCGGAACAACCAAACAAATCCGTCTTTTTGCATATATATCATATTATTGCATCATCCTCATCATCACCAAAAACAACAACAGCATGCGTTTCCTTCTTTTCGCCACCGTCGCTTCCGCCATTCTATCCAACAGCCCGACAATCGCGACGTCCACCCTCCACCACGACTTCCCCAACGAGCGTCGCATTGCCGAAAACGACACCGGCGCATACAGATTCAACACCGCCACCATCGGCGTAGACTTCGACGATGGCAACAAAGTCCTCCCATTGAAAGTGCGTCGAGCCGACCCTCCGGCCCTTCTGCCCTCCGCGAAATTCTCCATTTACGGCCGCGAAAGTCGATTCGTCGGCGAGCTGGGAAGCACGTTGATCGTGGCGGACAATCGAGATTCCTCGAGCGACGCGGCGGAAGAGAACTTCGTCTTGCTGGCCGTGAATCATCAGAAGCGATTGGTCACTGGAATCGTGGGAGTGCCGGGCGAAGCGTTGTTGACTGTGACTTCCGGTGACGTGATTGAGGTCTTGGAGGGAGGGGACGCCGAGGCCGACGAGTTTCGGAGGTTGAAACGGATTCGAGCGAAGACCAGTTCCCACGTTCAACTGCAACTCGGCGAGAATGATGTTTGGAACTTCGGGAACGGCATGCGAAAAGCGGCCTCTCTCCCAACGCCTACTGCTGCAATGGACGCCCTCCCGAAGGTGATTAACCTCTACCTCGAAATCGACCGCGCCATCATTGAAAATAATGGCATGACCCTCTGCAATACGTTTGAGTACGTCAATTCTCTGGTGACTGCGTCCAACTCCATTTTGGAACCGCAGCTAGGAGTCGTGGTAAATGTTCCTTTCGTCAATCAGGCGGGAACCGGTGTTCGTGACTTGGAGTATTACGATGGGGCTAATTTGCACTATTCTCTTTCGGGAAGTTCGTCAGAAGAAGAACAAGAACAAGAAGAAGATGGGAGCGAAGTCCCCATTTCTTGTGGTCAAGTCGATAGCTTTGGAACTTTGTCGGGGATGAAAGGATCGTTCGAGAGTCTGAATGAGGATTTCTTTTATGACGTTGAGAAATTCGTCAAGGCGATTGGGTAAGAAGAATTATTGCATTTACAGTAACCTGTAACTCTCTGTTCCATTGAATTGCGATGACATATCATTCATTGCATCTTTTCGTATATTTCATTTGCAATTCCGCTTCATGATGCTCTCATCGCTACTTCTATCTTGCCACTTTTTTTTTCGACAGACGAAGTGTGGCATCGGCACCGGAAAATATCTCCTGCCTCTCTACATCTGTAGCCAACCCACCAACCGAGGATATGATTTACGGCGACGAACAATGTGTTTCTCCAAACCTTCCACGCGGGAACCCCGCGCCGATGCCGAGCCAAGCTTCCGATTTCTCCTACGATGTCTTCCGCATCCAATCCCCCACAAACACCATGGAAGCAATGGACTTTAACCATCTCAAAGAAACCCGGGGAGGATCCAAAGCCTCCAAAGACATCGAGCCGGACGACCCCCTTGCCGGTTCCCCTTCCACGGCGTCATCGGTGAAATCGGCCAAGACGAAAAAAAGTGATGATGTGGGCATCGCTCCCGATGCCAAGACGGGAAAGTCCAAAAAGAGACCTCGAGTCCCACCACCGTCCACATCTCCCTCATCTTCTCCATCTTATTCTTTAGTACCATCAAAATCCGCGGCTCCATCGGATGCTCCTTCGGTTTCGACCTCTCCTTCGACTTCTGCGGTGCCGACCAATATACCGACATACAGTCCGACCTTCACTCCGACTTATAATCCGACTTAGACCTGATAGTTGTTACCGTATTGAAATTTTAATGTTCTGTCATGGTTTCCGTCGTGAATAATTTGTGTTGATAAAATATCGTGTCTCGAAAATCATAATAAATTTAGTGACTATTTGAATGACAATGAAGAACTCATGTGCGATGACACAGGAAGATGAGGGGCGTTGATTGAATCAAGGAAAGTGTATCACGATTTCCCGGTGGTCGATTCTTTGAATCAGAGATGGGAAGAAGACAATAAGTCGTGTCATATATCAGGAGGAAAAGAAGTCAATATAGGTCTCATCGAAAAATATGACATCGAGTTGTTTAGTTCATCGTTCGCCATGTTAGCGGCATTCGATTTCTTTCACTTCGTCAGTAGATATCATCACGAAAACTCGGCATTTGTATCCAGCATTGCGAGCTTCAAGGGAGATTAATAAATTACGTTTCTATAATGTCGTAATAGGATGCCTCGACTCACTGTAGTTCGATATGGTATCGAAAATAGATTATTAATTTCAAGGAGTGATCACGAAGAAGACATTTTGAATAATAATTTTTTTCTTCCTCAAATTTTCTTTGAACAAAGAAACAATGCATAGCTGCTGTCAAGAAATAAACCAAGTCGTGCTCAAATTACAAGAACCTCTTCTAAACCTTACGAAATTAATGAAAAGCTATGATCAGATACACTGAAAATAATGCATTCCTACTTGCCCATCAAACCCAAGAGAACATTGGCAGCACTCAATTGACCATCGTCGTCGTCCGCCGTCTGGCGAGGGAGTCCCTGATCACTTTCTTTTTTCCCTTCTTTGTCGGAGGAATCAAAATGTGTTTTGCTGTTTAATGCGGGATCTCTAGCGGTGCCATTGTCATTAGGGTTGATGACAGCGCCACTCTCACCAGTCGTACCAAACAATTGACCTAGCAACGCCCCGTGAGGTCCGTGTTCCGATGCCGTTTGGCTCTGTGGAATTGACGTTTCATCTGCAATGGGAGACTCGGTAATTCGTCTCTTTTTCATTGGGCGCGAAGACTTTGGCGGAGGCATCGGAAGCACCATAGGAGCTGGCGCTGGAACATTCTTGAATGAGGCAGAGAGCAACGACGCCGACGCATCCGTTGAGGATGCACTGGAGGATGTGCCGCCAAACGATGACGATGCGGTTGAGGACATGGCGTTCGTGGCTTCAACCAATTGAGATGACGATGTGTCTAGGTTCAGTGACTTAAGTGCCTTCTTGTGGCCATTGTCTTGGTTGATACTATTTTTTGCTGCAGGTTTGACGGCTATACCGGTGGAGTGGGACCCAGGGCGGGTTACCGGAGGTGGTGGTTGGGATGAACTTGACGATGCTGTGGACTTCTTTTTGCCGCCATTGGTCAAGGCATTCGTGAAATGAGAATCTGAATTTAGATCCATTGACCATTTTCCCTTCTTCGGTGGCTTCGACTTTTTGGATGATTTGCTTTCAATGAACGCCTTTTCTTTGGATGGAGCACTACTGGATTCAAGGGACAAAGCAGGTGGATTTAACTTGGTGACGGATTTCGACGCAGACTCAGATGAGTGCATCGACGACGACGTCATCTTTGACAAGTTATGCAATTTGACTTCCTGCCTTGGCTTTGAAACGGAGACAACCGATCCATCCTTGATCTTCGTATCTTTCCTGCGTTTTTTCCCGGATCCGAATTCTTCCATGATTCTCGATTTCTTGGGAAGTTGTTTCGGCTTCTTTGTTTGGGCGCTATTGGGTTTTGATGCATCCTTGTCCCTATTGCTATTAATAATTATGCTCGAATTATTCGCGATGTCATTGTTGGCGGTGGCGGTACTCTTGTTAGGTTTGACGTTGGCATTGGCGTTGGTGTTGCCATCGGAAGGACGAGTAGGTATACCCGTATCCTTGTTACCAACACTGGGAGACCCTGTATTCAAAATCTTCTCGCCCTGACCACGCGGGACGTTGGGACGCAAAGGCTGACAATGTTCAATGTCCACAGTGGGCTTCACCAAATTCAAGCTCAATGCTCCCCCCTTCGTGGCATTCAATTCGGCCTTGTATGGTTCAACGGCGGCAATGCAATTGGAAATTCTTGCGACCAAATCTCGACTTTGGGGTAGATCCTTGTGCGGGGTTTGAGAGCATCGTTCTTGGAGGGATTTGAGTTCAACGAGTGTGGCGTCGACAATGCCGGTGAGGGAATTGGGTTGCTGTTGTTGCAGTTGTGAGTCAAATGAAAAGAGGTCTTGGACGGTGTTGGTAAGTTCTGGGACGAGCGTGATGACGATGTTAAGGAATCGCGAGATTTGATGAGACTCCGCTGATGACGAAGTCCCGTTGGCTTGTTGAAGTTGTTGTTGCTGTGGTGTGAAATTGGCAGCGCGGTTCCCGCTAATGGCATTGATTGATCCAGCAACTGGCTTTCCGTGAATATCCACTTCGATTCCATTGTTGAAATATCTCAATGGCGCTACTTGTTGACGAGGAGTTCCAGATTCACTTCGAGTTGTGGCCTGTTCGCCATTGCTACTGGGACTACGATGTTGTTGCCGTTGCTGTTGCTGCTGCTGCTGTTGGTGTTGTTGTTGCATTTGCAACTTTTGCATCTGCTCTTGCATGTGAGCTCGTGCCAGCTGCAGATTCTGTTGATCTTGGGGCATGGAGGGTTGGGTGCCGTCATTATTAGCATGCTTGGGATGTCCTGGGGGCGACGAAGATTTGCGTCCAAGGACCACACCGTTGCCGGAACTGGCATTGCCCTGGGCACTGAGCCTTCCGTTTCGAGATTCCAACTGCCGTGCCTGACCTTGAAGCAATCGCTGCTGCTGCTGCTGCTGCTCCATCAACAGTCGTTCTTCTGCAGCCGCCAGCGCAGCGAAATCGGCTCCCATGGCGTTGGGACCAAAGTGCTGACTTTGACTTCGAATGTTCCCTGGAGCTTTTCCTGCCATTGCCGCGGCTACGGCTCCGTTTCGGATCTCTGCCTCGCGTTGAATCAAATCTTCATCGGACATTTGCTGCCATTGCAGCAATCGGATTAACTCCACGCGCTGTTGGGGGTTGGCGTCGGCGAGGGCGGCTTCGATATTGTTCGCATTGATGCCGTGAATTCCGCCTGCGTTGCGAAGATTGGCGGCAGCGTGAGCACCGCCACTCCTTCTGATTTGCTCCATGATCGCTTGATTGTTGGCCAGCTCGCGCTGCACGGCGAAGGTCTCTTGATCGATTATCCTCTGTTTCAAAATCTCTTCCCGTAGGGCCAATTCTTCTTGCAAGGTCAACTCTCGATCGGCTTGACTGGCGGAAGCCGCCCCGTAAAATTCCGCCAGCAATTGCTGCTCTCGCTCTCGCTCGAATTGAGCTTGCTGGGATCGAAAGGCATTCGGGTGGATTCCCCTGGCTGCTGCAGCGGCGATGTGTTGGGGGTCGTTGTTGTGGATGTTTCCATGACTGAAATTCAAATTGAAATCCGAATTCAAATGCGCCGCGGCGGCAAGTTGAGCTTGATGCTCCATCAATTCCACTTCTCGACGGCGCTGCTCTTGCAAGGCGATGATTCTCTCGATGGCGTCGGCGCGGAAGGCATCCGGCTCTTGAAGGTGGAGCCGATGACGGAAGTCACCGGCGTTCAAGGCGTGGATTCCCTCGCGATCGAGGTCCGCGAAGCGCCCGTGAGACTCGCGAAGGCGCAGGAGCTCCTCTTCCCGCCGCGCCAGCATCTCCAGTTCCAGGGCCGGGTTGGCGTCGAGAGCCCCCCCGTTGGCGGCGGCTCCGAAGCCAGCGCCGTGGCGGCGGGCGGCGAGGCCGCGTTCGAGAAGCGCTTGTTCGCGGAGACGCAGTTCCTCCTGGAACAGCCGCGCGTTCGCATCGCCGTCCTGTCCGTGGCCCTGTCCGGGAAGCCCCGAGGATCTGGCGGCGGCGAGGTGGTTCTCTTCGGCCAGGGCGCGTTGGTAGCGCTGGTTCATGATCATGGCGGCGTGGGCTTCGGCTTCGGCTTCCGCGGCGTCTCGGGCGAAGGCGGGAAGGCCGTGGGTGTGTCCGTGGTCGTGCTGGCCGAGCAGGCGGCCGAAATTCGCGGCGTTGCCGCCGTCTGGCTTGGCGAGTCCGTTCATATGGCTGTCGCCGTCCTTGGAGGAAGGCTGTCGCGAGAAGGCGAGGAAGTGTGTCTTCGTTCCAGGCGAAGAGTTTCGGGGAAGAATCGTTGGAATTCGATGTCGCTGCTCGACAGACGAGCACTGGCCCAGCTGAGAGGACGACGCAGCAGATGATTACTTGATGGCACCGACGAAGACTTCGCCAGAGGCAGGTGACTCGAAGCGTTGAGGGACCTTGAGAAGCGTCGAATCTTGGTATTGGTTTCTGTCTCCTTCGTATCGACTGAAGGCACGATTGAAAGTGGGCGTGAAAATCAAACTGCTATAACGAGACCGTGAATGATATTCTTATTGGCGCTAACAGTCAAACAGCGAAAATATTAGAAAGCAAATATGAAAATTAGACAACGGATCAAAAGTATAATGTATCAGAAGTTGTTTTTCGGACCATGTAGTGATGTTGGCTATCGTACGATACCACACAAAGGCCTCGTAAAATAATATACAATATCAACAATAACTCTCTGCCTAGAGAGATTTTGTTGCAAAATTGCCATGCCGTGTTGTACATACTGTGAATCATTAGTAATAGGAAAACTTGGTTTTCAGTATGTAGGAAGTATATAAGGCGTGATTGAGACAGAGGTGCAAATATCGTACAATATAAAAGTACGATAGATTTGTAAAATATTGTACAATAAGATAACAAGAATTCACAATCACAGGTATTGTACTATTCGAAACGTACGTGGAAGTCAAGTTTAAAGAAGATATGTAAGTTGTGAGGAAAGCGAGTCAAAATAAGAAAAAGTACAATACTTATGAAAAAACAAAAGATTTCATTAATTTTTTATCTTCAGTCTTTTCTGATATCACGCCATGAAATATATATAATAAAGAGAATGGTATTATGTTCCGTCAAAGAGAAAGAAAAAGATTCGGGATAAGTACGATAGCATACGATAGCACATTATATCCAAAAATATCGTCGATTCGAGCAATAATTGTGCGATAGGAAAGTAACATCGTATTGAAAAACACCACCTCAAAATGGTAGTATAGTACCAAAATGGTACAGCGAAAAAGAGATTCCCAAAGTCTTGAAAGATTATGTTGTGTATCTTACGAATCACATCCAACCATGCAGCCTTCTCTTTGTGTAAATCACTCTATTGTGATTGATAGAGAACAACCTATGGAACAATAAATATACCTGTCGCCGATTGAATACAGAAATCAACAATAATAATATCTATGGAGTCAAACCTAACTCTAAAAAATGTATTGTATCGCGAATCTACAAGGGAACGTTATAATTTAGACGATGACAAATAATACGATATAATAATTACGATACCTACAAGCGATCATTCAGAGTATTGTCGTCTAAAGAACTTGCGAAGATAGTTGTCGTCTCCTACCATTCTTCCACAAAACAGAAAGGAATTAAGACGAGACATTGTCGGTACAAATTTCTGTGTGTCACTTGAATTTTGTGATAACGGCTTGAATCACAAAAAACACCCAGCGAAGGGCCAGCCCCGAGATGACTTCATTCTGACTGAAGAGACTTTCCACGGGCAAACGGTAAAGAAGTTCAGTGTGATATGAATGTGATGTACGTACATTATATTATTTGAGTGTGGAAGAGATGAAAAACCGATCGAAACAAAAAATGAAGACGATCGAAATGAAATATTTATCGGGTACGGTACCAAATTTTGTCAAGTAGCGGGACGGTCAATTTTTATTGTCGGAATTTAAACTAGAATCACCAACATGTGATAAAAAGTAAGTATTTCTTTTTGAAGAGTTAAGAATGTCAAGCGAAAAGTAGCAGGCAAATTGGAGCCAAATTACTCCAAAGGCAATATGAGCCATTGCTTATTTGAATCACATTGTCAAAACCAAAATGAACAGAACGTCCTATCGTTCATCACTGGTCGCGTGAAGAAGCCATAGGGAAAAGAATGATAACTTGTTACAAAAATTGTATTGTATTACTACCGTACGAAAACTTTCTCAACAATTCTTTTCAAAACGATATGTGTGTAATTATTATAGTGTGTTTCTAGCTAATCCTACTTTGATTCACGACTTTGGAACTTGTTCTCCGTGCTCAATAATATTGTGCTAAAGAGACACGATACCGAGCCGAAAAATTGTAAATCGGGTACCACAACACGATTCTGATGCAGTTGCTGCGACATCATTCTCCACATTCAAAAATTTCTCCGCCGTACACGGAAACAGCTCTGACATTTACCCAAAGTACAAAGTGCTATCAATATGTTTTTCAACTACATCGTACTTTGTTGGTACTATGACCTCACCATCATTAAGGAGAAAGAATATCATATGCTATCATGTTAGGATTGATCTTATTGTGCATTACATAATATATCATGACAAGACAATATTTTACGGTTCTTTTGGATCTCTTACATCGCACCAATTATTGTACTTTGTACGATCAAATATTGGGTGATGCCTCCTTTTTGGCTCTGTTCTATCGTTCAGAAGTAAAATATGATACGA
>JALLPE010001717.1:0-11126 GCA_036940025.1 Conticribra weissflogii
TCCAGATTACAATGCAATGTCAACAAAAATGGTAAGGCAATCAATTAACACATTATTGCCAAAATATTTGTGTTATCTTGTTTACATGTTTGCTAAATTTTGACTATTTCTAATTTTTACCCCACCCAACAACGCAAAAGGTTACATCATCAGGACATTGGTAACAGAGAACAACACAAGTAAGTGTGAAATAGATCATAAAAGTATTTTCCATGCTGAAATATGCCTAACAATTCTTGTTTCAAATTGCTTCTTCATTAATTTCAAGCTGCTATTATTGTTGATAAAAATCATAAACTCAATATAAATGTAACACTGTATATAGAGAAAAAAACAATGAAAAGGTGAGTAAGAATTCAATGCCAAATCTTTATCAGTTGTGTAGCACCTCTAATATTTTGCATAACTCAATAATGATTCAATTGGTAAAATGCTTTGATAAATCCATAAATTGTTTAAAAAGGAATATTCACACCAATATTCACAAAGCTAAGCTGCAATTTTTCAATAAGTTTGTAGTATATTAATGTTGTTGTTACAATGTAAGCAACAACATGAAAAATTCCATGAATACAGACAATTGCTTTATATTGTTTTCTGTTGAGTACGTCAAATTTCATTGTGCTGACCCAATTTGGTACAAAAGAGTCCAAATTAAATCTAAAAATTCAATAAATACGATTTTTTGATGTTTGAATTATTTAGATGATAATTCAATGAATCAACCACAAAATTTTTCACTTTTCAATTTGCATGCAGTATATGAAATGGTGTATGGTTTTTCAAATTTCATTTTGATATATGATATGGTGTATATTTGGTATATGCTTGGTAAACAAGAAAAATGACCGTGGCTGAAAATATCTGATCAGATTTTGCTTAATCTGGTATTTGTGTGGTATACAAAACACAATTGGTATATGGACTTTCAAAAGGCTTTAAAAATACTTCCTGTATGTTCAATACCAGAGGCTACAAGAAATTACTATTTTTAGCCTGTATACTTTGTTTATATGGCTCAATGGTATATGTATAGCAACCATTTTTGCTGTGTACCATTCCTTATAATGAACCTTTAGTACAACTGAAGGATCAGTTATTATGGGGGAGAGCGTAGTGCCCACAAAAATCATTACACTAGTTCTTGTAACTACATTTTTTGGATTCCTATTATTCCTGATTCCCTTGAATGTTTACCCTAGTGTCCTTTTGCTGATAGTACATGAATGATGTCAGAACATTACAAGACCCACCAGCATCTCCTTTTACTTGTCTAGAAGCATATGTAGATGTAACCTCATATTTTCATGTAAGATTCTTAAAAATAGTGGCACCCTTTTCCTGGGCCCATTAGGCTGGTTGGCTTGCAGGTCTTTTTCAACATTTTTTCAGAAAATCGTTTGGCTCTCATGGCATCAGGAACTTTGTGTACAGGGTAACAAGAACATCAGCTGTGAGCTTAGATACTTGCTCAAGACAAAAGTCCTAATTTTTTGATGTTTGGAAAGTCATTTGGGTGGGGTTTGTACAAAGCAGTTTGAATGTGGTACCAAACTTTGGTGATTGTGGAGCAAAAAACCAAAAGAGAAGGACAACTTCCAGTAAAACAATGGTATCATGCACTTTGTCATACAGCCTATGTATTGCATGAAAAATCTGGATTTGATCTAGGTCATATCAGGGTTAGATTTAAAGAAAATGTCACAAGGTCAAGATTTGTGGTTTGAAACAAACAACTCATGCATATTTAGCATCAACTGAGTGCCTTTTTATCACTAAATATTTACAGAAGCAAGGTCTTATGATCACAACATACAAATTGATAATTTTTTTTGCTTTTGTTAGATTGTGGATATATCTTATAGAAAGTAATTATTCAAAATTCTTTGAACTGAGGGCTTCAATTGTTTCATTGTATTGACTTCTTGGTATAATGATAAAGAGATATTTAGCTTGATTGACTTTGCAATGTCAAATGAAGCAGGATAATGATTAAGTGGCACTACAACAGTTTTGCAACATTTCATTTTAAAAATAAAAGAGATCGCTTGATGCATAATGATGAATTTTTACTACAGCTTCTGAATCCTCCTTCTTCCCTTTCTTTGCTATTCAGATGAATTCTTGATTGTAATCTGATTTCTTGCTTAGACTTGTTGATATATTCTGACTTCATTTTGGCCTAAAAAGTTTTCTCAACTTCAATAGTTTTTTTACATTCATTGAATTATTGCTGCATCAAGTTCTATCTTTTCCTCTTGTTTGGCAACTCAATGATGTATCTTTAATTTCACTACCCATCATCTGCAAAGTTGTTAATTCTTTTTCATAATCTGGGTCTTACAGTTGAATAGGTGGAGGCTGCTTACTCCTTTCTAAATTTTTCTTCCAATTTTATGTATTATTTAATCACTTTCATTTTCCATTGAAACAATTTTGACATATAAGGTATACTTTGCTGAATTATACATTCCTTGCTCTGGCACCTCATGGATAGGAACCTTATTTTAACAGTCACATGAACAGCTAAGAACTATGTCAAGTTTTCCTAATCTTTCTTATACAGAGATTCATATTTTTGCAAAAATACTCTGCATCCAAGGAGAAAATCAAAATGATACAACACAATAGTGGAAATAACAAAAAAAAATGTACCAAGTCACCTGGCACCTTTTCAATCTCTCGCATTTTAACATAGACCACGTGTTTTGCGTATCAAAATAATGCAAAATACTTATTCTACAATCCTGTTTGTTCTGATTTAGACAGTAACAAGGCTAGATTTAAAAAGAAAACGGATTAAAATCTAATTTCATGATGCCTTGAGCGACTATAACAAATCACTCACACATAATCATGATTCCTGTGTATCTAAATAATCATTTGTTGTAGGATATCTTGTTCAGGTTGACTTGTAACCATGCTTGCAAAGAGGTTTTTTATATTTCATAGGTAAGATCAGATGTAAATAAGCTACCATTGAATTAATAGTCTTTCAACATATCATTCTACACTTTATTAGTAAACAACACATAAGTAGAATTTTGCAAAATTTATCTCATACATATTGCACATAACTATATATTGTTTTTGTTAGAATTGTAATGCCTTCTGCCTTGTTTTGTAGAGCACAAACGATTCTAATTGAGAACATCCCAAAAGTACCAAATCCAGCTGTGCACACAAATTTTGAATTGAATTCAGTCCAAATGACACAATTGGCTCCATGAAATATCATAACCTATTTCCCCAATACACAAAAAATTATTTCAATAATTTCATCCACAGGATTTTTATGGATATCAAACCTTGCATTTTTTTGAAATTTGTGCTGCAAGTCTAGTTGATTTGTGACTCTCTTTCCATTTCACAAAGTTCACCAAACTGTGAAGCAAAACCAATGACAGATTCACATGGCAAAACAAAACAACCAAACAGTCTCAACATTGTCAATTGAATACTAATAGAAAAATCAAAAAATACCAAGAGAAAATTTCTATTGATTAGATAGTAGATTCAAACTTCACATATAACAATATTAATAATGTTGTTTTTTAAGTAGCATGCTATAATGAAGGGGAGATTCATTGTGTAAACAAAATTTTGAGTCTAGAAATTATCAAAAATGTGTAAAAAGGAATATTGTTTGAAACTAACTGTGGAGCACTGAATGCACAATATCAAAGGAGTTGGAAGAAGAGAAAAGTTATTGGATGGAGATTGGGGGTTGGGCACATATGTATGGAGGCAAAAATAAAAAATCTTAATTATTTTTTATTTTAGTAAAAAAATGCTTAAGCATACCAAAAGTGTTAGACAGATCATATTTTCCCTACATTTGTGTAGAGCAAAAATTGATCTTTTGATTATTGGGATGCTTTCATCATCTGATGATTTATTGTGGCAAATTCAGTTGTCACAACAAAATGTCTTCAAAACCAGCCACAAAGGATTTGTTTTAATTTTGGTTACATTTTTTTGTGAAAAAAAAATAAACCCGAGGGTCTTAAACCCCCGTTTTTTGTGCTGGTATTTTTTTGTACAATACGCGGAATAATGGAATATTATTTGTCCTTCACTCCCAGCTCAATATTTTTGGAATCAGTACAACAAAATGGTGAAAACTAAATACTTCGCATTATTTTTTCATTGTTCCTCTTGACAAGAGCTCCAACTATCTATCTCTAGGTTCGCATTCATACCATGTTTGTAGTTTGCACTCCTCTACTTCATCTTGACTGTACAATACAATTCGTGTAAATTTTATACTCACCATACTTACGACTAGCTGGGATTGTCTACGAGAAAAACGTCGACAATGGATCCCTTTTATATAGAATCATTACTCGTTCCTATGTGGGGAGAGATTACATGCAGATCTTGGCGATCAGTCTGTTGGATCATTATGAAGTGAATATCTTTCGGAGCTTGATCCTATGGCGTCAGCCAGGCGTGTCAATTCTCACCATCGATAAATCACCGCCCATTTTTTCTCTACTCTCTGACAAGATAAAGAGAACAGTATGGTAGAGTAAGTAATACTGATAAACAAACAACAAAAGCGATCAGTGTGGATTGCTTGCCCCAAATTGCTCCAACACCTCTTCTTCATTATTTTTTGTGATATACAATCTATTGAATAAATTTTTTTGTAAATCCACAACACAATTGATACGATCAAGATGAGTGGAAGCAAACCCAGTAGTTCCGGTCCATCGAACTTAAAGCTTGTAAGTCATCCGACGGAGCTTGTGCCATTCAACTAGGATGACGGGTTGGACGTAAACGTGAAGTGTTTCCCACTGTCTCTTTGTTGCCAAGCCATCACGCCTATCTCACACATCATCTCTTATTTTTATCCATCTTGACAGGTCGGTCTGGTTGCCGCCTGGTACGCCGGAAACACTTTGTACAATGTGTACAACAAAAAGGCCACCAATATGATCCATGCGCACTGGTTCGTCGCATGTGCTCAGCTTGTCGTTGGAATCGTGTGGAGTATGGTAATGTGGGGAAGTGGTATGCGCAAGGCGCCCAACCTTACTGCCTCGGATATCGCTGCTTGTGTTCCGATTGGGTTCTTTGCTTGTGTTGCCCATGCTGGATCAGTTTTGGCGGTGAGTTTAGTTTCGCCGTTTCAATGTCGAAACAGCACTTGCTGGTGCTCATTTGCCCCAACTTCTCACTGAAAACTGCGGCTCATGTTTGAAACCAACAACAAACAAATTCTGTCGTGTGCTTGTGGGTAAATTATGTGCGGATAGATGGGAGTTGGTGCAGTCAGTTTTGCTCAAATCGTGAAAGCCTGTGAACCCGTCTTCGCCGCCGTCATCGGTCTCCTCGTTCCTCCCATGGATGTCAAGCCCATACTTGCCTACATCATGCTCATCCCAATCGTCGGCGGTGTTGGACTAGCCTGCATCAAAGAAGGAAAGGGAGTCGATATAAATGTCACCGCGTTCATGTGGGCTTCCATCGCCAACCTTGCCGCCGCCCTTAAAGGAAAGCTCGGAGGATCTGTTACGAAAACGCTCAAGGGAGACAAAGCAAAGAACATGGATAGTGCCAACGTATACGCTGTGATGAATATTATTTCGTTCCTTTTCACCGTTCCAATGGTTGTCATCGCCGAGATGTCGACTCTTCAAGAAGAATGGGACAAGGCTGTTGCCGCCAACGGTGCCCAGGCCGTCATCATGAACATCGCTCTTTCTGGATTCTTCTTCTACATTTACAATGAATTCGCGTTTGCCTTCACTGCCAATGTAGGAGCTGTAACTTCCTCGGTCCTCAACACGGCTAAGCGAGTGATCATCATCGTTGTTTCTTCCATCGTCTTCGTAGAACCAATGGAACGCAACACTGTTATTGGATCTGCTGTTGCCATTGCAGGAACTTTCGCATATTCGATGACATCTAAGAAGCCAGCAGCGGCAGCTAAGTCCAAGAAGGCTTAAGTTTTGAGAGTGCGGGTAGCTCTGTTGTCTGCTCGAGCGAAGTAACGATGGAACCTGGACCGTGTCTTACTATTTTTATGTATCAAAAGTTCATTGAGGGGATAACTGAGCACGCTTGATGCCCCAAAATCATTGGAGATAATTACTTTAGGGATTACGTAGAATTCTCCTGAAAATATCTTCCTCGCACTAATAGAACCTTTATCGCAGGCAAGCAATGAAAAGGGCGGAGGACACCCGTTGTGATATAACCTTACAATGGAACCTTCACCGTGCTTCTCTGCATAGTTACTTGGCCGTGAAAGTTGGTTAACTACCATTATAATGGTATATGGAAATTAAATTGATACCTCTAAATTATTGAGTGCTAATTACAAAACCTCTGGAGCAACAAACGGTAACGAGCTAAATAGAATTCGTCTCCAAAAAGTGGAGCATTATTTGCTGCATGTTGCCACGGCGCTGGTGAAGAGTGCTTGCAGATTCATCAACACCGCCCTGAGACGATGAGACTAAGCAGTTGCAACATATTCTGGCAATTTTCGCCGGTGACAATTTGTTCTTCTGTCTGTGTAAGAGCACTTCGCGGAAGAAAGAAATGATGTAGATGAAAACATTATATTGAATTGGAGGCATGTCCTCCAAGAATTTCCTCGCAAAGGACTGAATATTTTGGGCATCAATATCCAAAGTCGGGAAAAGGGATGCTGGGACAATCGGGGTGCTGAGATTGGATAAAAAGGAAATCAAAACTTCTGCCATAGAGTGAACACTGAAGGAATTGAAAGCAGCACCAGTGTCCAAACATTCCCGAATTTGATAAACTTCCTCCGGAACTCCTGGGGTGGAAAGTAGATCACGCTCATCCAATCCTCGCTCGTAAATAGCATCGATAATCCTCCACAACTCTTTCGGGACACACATCGCCGCTTTTGCACTAAGGTCATACTTCTCAGCTCGAAGAATGGGATCCAAAGGAACATCACGAATTGGATCAGTATAGAGTACTAGCTCATCTACTGACATTCCGAAGCAAGATCGCGCATATTTTCCTGTAACCGAGATGTAATAATCACGCCCATTTTCGAGACGAAGAATGAGAATGTCCTCCAATACCTCCCGGCTGGTGTTCAATGCATGTGCAGTTGCATTGTCAATAGTGATGGTGAATTCGATCTCAGTTTGTTCCCCAGGTATGAGCATTCCATAAGTGGGGGATACTGACATCCATGGCTTACAAAGTGACACCTGTGCGAAATTAGATGGTTTCCGTTAGTACTGCAGTATTTTAATTCAACTGTAAAGTGAAACATAACCCAACTCACTTCATCCAACTTTGGTACAAGACGAAACTGCGCCACCACTTTCCCTGTGTTTGTGATCATGATAGGAAGCGTGACACTCTGATCATATCGAACATCACCAAAATCAAGATTGATTCTATCCAAAGTGACCATTGGTAAGGACTGGTTTTCAAATTCGTCGAGTAATTTCATAACCTCTTCATAAACTTCCTCCCTTCGGCTCAAAATGACATCCTTGATGGTAACCAAAAATGTCGACATCACAGGTTTGTGATCAGAAATGTTTAATTCACTCCTAGTATAATTCAATTGAGCAACGTGCCCAGGTTCTTGTGCGAGCCACAAAATTCGATCGCACCACGCTGGAGCGCGCAACTTTTTGTCCGGCCGCTGTTCGTACAAATCTGTGCCCGGCTGATACTTATACGTCGGTTGGAAAGTCAACGGCCCTTCCTCGAAGTCTTGAAACACTCTTCCCTGCGCACGCTCGATATTCAATTGATCATGTTCAATCAACTCATCCAACTGATTTGAGGTACTCAATTCCAAAACCCTTTCCGTCGGAATGGATTCATCCACACGGTAATTAAGATCTCCAAACCAAAACACCAAATCATGATCCGAAATCCCAACCGATGCCGTACCAGTCGCCCACTGACTCAAACTTCCTAGTTTGATAACTTCTTTTACAGCTTCGTCTCCAATTTCAAACGAAGTTTTATTGAAAACGTTAGCAAAGTCGGCATTACGACCAGTCACATTCTCACGATGCGCGGCAAGATGGGTGCAGACAAAACAGAGAGTAGAATCGTAGAACTGAAGGCGAATGGAAGCCCCACCTTTGTTCCCCATTACTCCCATGACACCGACACCAACAGAGTCCGTGTGGACGTGTTTCACGCGAGGTTTGTGGGGGGCTTTGACGAAAACACAAACTAGGAGGCCGACTAGATACTTCGCCTTTTTCCAAGTTTGTTGCAAAGCAATTGATTCGTCAAGTGAGTATATCAAATCCCCAGATCCAATGCATGAGAAAACACAATGCAAAGAGAATTCTGTAAATGCAAGAAAAAAACTTACCGCCAGCTGAGTATACGCCCTCATGGGATCATTCATTGTATTCTTTTTTGAGTTCAATGTACTGCGAATCCTATCCACCCAAAACTGACTCCTTTGCTGACTCTTATTCTCAACAGCAACGTTCACAGCATTCAAATCAACCATTTCCTGAAAACCAACCACGACAATGTCGGGAGCTCCATTTTGTTCCCAGTCTGCACAAAGCCAAGAATCGAGGGATTCGTCTTTGCCTTTCGCATTAACGTTCCATGTCCCAACAAAAATGCGGCCTTGTTTGTATTGGGTAAATTCATCCTTTGTTCAACATCGTAAATTCAATTATTAAAAACAGAAAAATACCGACGTGCAAAAGAAAAAGAAATCAGAAGCTTTGATCAAAAATTAATTCGATCAAAAAAATCTCACCTGCCGTGCACGAATCTGCTTATAAATCCAAGCATCCCTAATCTTCGTTGCAGCCTCCCGATTTCTGATCCTCCCATCCTCCGTTTCCTCATCCCCCGCTCGATTCGCCACGATAATCCCTGCATTATCCCTCCTATTTTGAGCTGGAGCAGTTTGGTATCCATAAACGGAACCAGTATACATGCTGGAATTCGAGCGAGGCAAGCGACGGTCCACGCTCCCCCCTACAGTGGAGGAGGAAACCTGCTGGTAATCCACGGCGGAATATCCACTAGAGGCACTCATATTGGAGGCAGTCCGTCCGTACAAGGACAAATCTTGTTGCGAGTTGCTCCCGTTGCCACTGTTGCTGTTAGTGCTGACGCTGTTGGGTTGGCCATAACTTCGGTTTACAGGTTGACCTTGGCTACCTCCTGCCGAGCCCCATTCACCGCCGGAGGCATGGCTTCCTAACCAGGAAGCATCTTCCATGACTACTGGCTATGGTTGAAATGTGTGGTGTGGTAGCTGCGCCAGAAAGATTCGAGGAGTGCGGAACAAAACAGAGAATGATATTGCTTCCTCGCATACGCTCTTATGCCGATGTGTGAATAATACACAACATATTTGTAATATTTGTTTCAACGAGCGTCTAACGCATCACAAAAAAAAATTTTACTTCCTGGTAGATATATACAACCATAATGGAGGTTTATACCTTCAAGAGGGAGTATTGATTGGGGAAAGTATCTTTCTGTATTTTCAAGGAAGTTACCAGCTACAGTTGTAGGAATTCAATAAGTGAGGCAGGCAGGCGTGTGCATCACCGAAAAGAACATCAATCAATCCCACAGAAGAAAAACACCAGTGTAGCTCATGATTTCTATTTTAGATCAGACAATTATGGGTGTAAGACATCACCCGGGCCATGGCCAATTTCTGTCTACCACTTACCTAATATATTCCTAGTTTATCAGACCCATGAATTGACCAGACTGCCACAACCAGGCAACAACAAAGACAACAGCTCCGCCAAGTGTTCGGATCCATTGAAGCCATTGTCACCAAGCGAGTGACCTGGCCAGCAGACCACTGGAACCAGATGTGACCTCATCGACAGACGAGACTGGCGCTTTGAACCCTCAAACCTCTACAATTTGGCCCACAGACCAAGGGTGACTGATAGATTTGATTGCACCGCAGATATCACCTGCAGTTATCAGGCACACAAACCAGACAATTTAATGGCAAGAAACAATCCCCCTCGATGTCATGCGGCGGATGCAGACCTGCCTGGACCCCAAGGCTGGGGGCTAGGTGTCACCATGCCGGATGCCGCCAGTGACGGCTCTCCCCATGGAGGCCAAGACCCAGATGGCCACCCAGACCAAGGGCTGCAGCCCAACCCAGAAGCCCTGGGCCCAGGCAACAAGGAAGGGCAGCAGCCAGTAGAACCTGCTGACATGAATAAGATGCAAGGGGATGTCCCCCCTGACCTCATCAAAAGACTGGAGTGTCAGCAACTCCTTCACAGAATTGGTTTCTTCCTTGATGTGGCACAGGCCATAGTCTGCAATCATGGCTATGCCACAGCCAAGAAGTTGTCACATCTCAAGCCCAATGATGTGGACATCCTTTGCAAGACCCTACATTCCCCAGGCAGAGAACGTGAAGATGGAACACAAGACCCAGGCATCAATGTTCCTCACTTGGCACAATGCACCATGACCTCCAAATGTTTTGTGCTATACCACAGAGAGCATTGTGACTTACACCCTATGCTCAATACAATCAATCACAAGAATGTCTATGACCTAGACCTTCAGCGTGCAAGGAAGATAAAGCATAATAATGACCTCTACCAGAAGGATCCTTAGTTGTACATGTCAAATTTCGCGACACCAGGAAACTGGCCAACACAACATGCAACACGCGACAAGTCATTGACATGTTGTAAAAAATTTTGGCAACAGGACAAAAATGCTATCGCTTTGACATAGGTGATGTTGTGACAAAACAACATTTTGAAAGATTTGCAAAATGTTGTTTACCTAGTTAAAACTGCTAGTGAAATAAATAAAAAATATTACCAGATAAGTAAAAAAAACAATAAAAAGTATCCGTTTTTGTTTTTTACAAAGGAATGGAAGCAAACTTCCAAACAATTTTTTGGAAGTTTGCTCACCTTTGTGATGGTGGGTCTGTCCTTGGTTCTCTACCCAACACAGGTTTGACGGGCAAATTTTTTGTCTGTTTTGGACAAAATGTCATGAAACAAAACAATTTTTCACGAATCTTCAACATTTGGGCATTTTGCCAACATTTCACCAACATTTTACCAACATGTTGATGGCACGGCCCAAATGGGACGGGAAAGACCCTGAGCAGTTGCTCATTAAGA
>JALLPE010001718.1:0-16086 GCA_036940025.1 Conticribra weissflogii
CCATCATCAATCCAGCCACAACCAAGTTCATAACTACAATCACACCAAACCAAACCAACATCAAAAATAGTATACTTTGATGAGGTCAAATAATTTTTAAACCTAAACATTCTGCCTTCTTGTCACCAGGTTGCATTATCTCATAGCTCCCTCCTTCATGTTGGAATGAGGGATAGGAGAAACTTCAATCAAGGGACTGACCCTTCCAATGCAAAAGATTTGGAATGGGTAGCAGTAGTGTGGCATGACAGTGGGATATGGTGCATGTGATTAGGTGAGTATATATTTTCTCAGTTTAAGATCAAAGAGTTTTAATTAAAATCTTTTCTTACTCTTTCCTACTACGAAGATTAGTATTGAAGGGGATGGGGAGGGGCAAGTGGCTTAAACTCCACCAAAATTGTGAGCTCAAAGGATTGAGGAAACAGATGTGAAAAGATGCACAATTGAGTTTTACTTTCATTCCTTATCTTTTTTATACCATTAACCCAATGCTGTGTCTCTCCTCTATTATTTATTCATGGTTTCAGAGTGATTATGGACCAAGGAAATGCTGGTTTGAGAAGGCTGCTGTGACAACAATGGCAAAAATTGATTTCAATCAAAAAGAATGGTGAGCAATCTATTTTCGTTATTCATTTTTCTTGTCCACAAAGCTACCAATCCAATGCAACCTATTCCCTCTGCAAACTCTTGCCTTTATTTATATACTCTGTTGGGGAATAACCCAAGGATAGGCTGGTTTGGACACACCACACTGATAATGCTGGAAAAAATGGCCACACAAGAGTAATAAGGTAGTAGTTTGATATTTTAATCTTTCTTGTTTATTGAACTGCTTACCCAATGCTGCGTGAGCCCTCTAATAGCTCTTGAAGTCATGCATTGTTGCCAGGGGATGAAGCAAGGGCTGGCTGATTTGAGGATGCCATTGTGGCAATGAGATATGCAAACAAAAAATTCAAAAAGATAAACTTTGTTTCTACCCAATGCTCTGGTTCAGGTTTCAATTCAGCTGTTCAGAGTTCACAATTCTTCTTTTGGTTTGGGACAGAAAAAACAAAAGTAACTACAAACAACTAACTTAAAAATATTGAATAAATTAGTTGATCTATTGAAAAAATAATGACTTGTCTTGTTGATTATTCCTGCTTTCATGAAGATAATGCTTTTTCTTCATTATTACTTTACCACAGCTAACAAACAAGTCAACCGACTAGGGGGGAGGGGGGGCAGTCTGCTTGACCAGAGAAGTGCTCTCTGAGAGGGGAACCTTCTTAACCAGAGTGATGTCATTTGCCTTGAATGCATCATGGCTCTTTACAACTGTCGTACCTTTCTTACATTGTGGCCTATTGAAGTCCACCATGGTAACAAATGGAGACTTTTTGTTTGATATTTTCATTGCAGATTTAAATGAATTAAAGCAATCTGAGTTTTTCATTTTTAAGCATTTTTAAGTTTTTCCTGGAAATAATAAAGTGTTTTGATGTCATCACAACAAGATTGTCACTCAACATGTCACTAAAAAGCCAGGTGATGTAGCTCATAATAGACCCCTTTGATACATCATTTGAGTAATGGCATCATGATAACAACATATACTTTTCAATCTGTCACAACAAACTGCATTTCCAATGTTGAACCTGAGTGGTAGGGTTAACAAGAAGTGGCTCTCTGCCTCCTGCTATTTTGGCTATGTCAGAACCTTGATCATGGGGCTAGTCACTGGTAGCAGCAACTTCTTGAGCCTGTGGCCCTTTCTTCTGCTCTGGGCCTTAAGGAACAGGCTGATGCTTTTGATCTTGTTGGTCAACTTGTTTTTGGCCTTCTTGGGGGGGCTTTGCTGCATATTTTCTTCTCAAAGATTATGTCACTTGTTTGACAGGATCAGCCAGGGATTAACCTGATCCACAACTGGTTTTGATCTCTTGTCATCAAGAAAACTGGGTTGTATACCCTGTGAATATGGGTGGCAACATACCTGAGGCTATCTTCCATGTGGTCCGAGAAGCCACATTGTCAATTTTCAATGCTTTTATGTTCTGTTCACACCTGTCAGTGGACTGGCATCTTGGTTCAGTGGTCTTTTACTGTGTCACACACTTGGTGACTGGATTTTGGGGGCATTGCAAGCTCAGAAGGGCCAATGGTCAATTTTCATTTCACAGTTCATCATATGAGCTTCTGGGTCTGGTAAACTTGAATAGATCCAAGATAGAGATAGGCAAAAATTGTCCAGAACCAGTTTTATGTTGTACCCCAACATTTGCCTGATCAAAAATAAAACATGAGGTAGGTTCTGTTATTATGGGATTAATTTTTTCCTTCTGCAGTGCATAGTCTGTACTTAGTCTTAATACATGGGGCTTATACATCTGTACGTGTGACACTTCCATAAAAGATACAGCTAAAGAACTCATTTCTTTGAAGCCACAAAGTTTCCAAAATAAGCAAAATATATCCATTCTTGCTTTCATGAAATTTAGCCAGCTGGGATGGATGTGGACTGGTTTTCAATTCATATTTGTTGTTTGAATCTAGGATTTGGAGATGTCAAAAATCTAGGCAAAGCACTAAAAAAGTGAAAACTTCAACTGTGGAAAATTCTGCACTAATCCATCGGGATGCTAACACCTCATTCATTGTACCTCTGTTTCCTCCCCTTGTGATTACCATTTGCAATAATACTCCATTGCCCATTTGATGGGAATTCATGATATTGAGATGGCACTGTTCCACCTCTTCCACTATAGCTAATACCAACATGCAAAAGAAACAGAATGAGAGCCTGGGGCAGGCTGCATTGGTGTCAGGCTTGCTTTGTGGAAAGCAGGAAACTGGCAACAGAAAGTGGTTGGCAGGGAGGCCATTGGAGAAAAAGAACTCCAACATTGACGTAATTACACTCATCTACAAAGTTTTCCTGAAAAATTGTCATTAAACTTCATTATGTGTTGTCAAATAAAAGTTTGTATAGTATCTTATTAGGAAATCCCCTTTGAAATATCTCTAGCTTGTCCACTTTTCAATGAGAATAAAAAGATGTCACCCTTGTTCATCCACTTTTTCTCACATCTGATGATGGATCCACCAGAAAAAATGATGCATCACTGACACTTTGTTGATGTTTTTGTGTTTGTATAAAAATTGGACATATAAAGGAATATATTTAGTAACAGGGTCCACATATTCAAATGCAAAAGGTGAAACAATTGTGCACTTTCTTTCCAACACTTTTTACACAAAGCTACTATGAAGTGAATTTCTGTTGCCATAATTGCTGTCCAGTCAACATTCATTATTGGTTTCTGTGGAATCTTGTCAGTGAATTGGGAAAATCCACATGCAGTGGTGCAAGTAACATTTGTTTTCAACTATATAAAAATATATCTACAAGGTTTACAACACTCTTTCTACAGATGATTGATGCCCAATCCCTCTTTGTATAATGGAGCGGATTTGATTGTTGAGCCCTGACAAAAAAGGATGGTACAACGGTTTTTGCTATGCTAATGGGAATACAATTGATCAGCTTGAGGAGTGTCAGTTAAAAGACAGGGAAGAATTCTTCCACATCCAGGTAGTTTTTTCAGCAGTAGATAAATTATAAAGGTCTCCAGTGATTGTTCCATGGGGGACATGCAACATGGATGAAACACTACAATACAAAAATTGGAAATTTGTTTTGGCAATCTGAATTCTTTAATTGAAACAATACAGTATTGTTATGATACTTTTCCTGCATTTAATGGATTGTCACTGACAAGATCTCCTTCTGACACAAAAACTCAAAAATAAAACCAATGCCAGATTCAAAAAATGATTCTGCAAGTTTGGATGAAACAAATAAAAAACAGAACAGATAAAATTTTGTTTTGTATGAAATTTGAGAATGTGGTGATAGATCTGTATTGTTATTTTTTGTGAACTGATCTTTTTATGATTAAAGTTAAATACATGCAACATTTGATTCACTTCATTTGAATGTAATTTCTCACAATTCAAGTCAATTGTGTATTATTTATTCCCCATTTTTGGTGTAATTGTTTTCCTTGTCATTGCTATGAACATTTGCTAGATTGCACAATCCAAAAATCCATTCCTATCAAATGTCACATTGACGACATTTTGATGCAGTATAGAATTCATCACCAAGGCTCTGAATTCATAATATTTTGGCAGTTGCAAAAAGAAGTTGTTTTTTTTATCAGATATTTCTTCAAAAGGGTTATCATCTCTGCAATATGAAATTGATTTCTTGCTTTCATCTCCAATTATTTTGTTTTGTTTTCAAATGATTCCATATATTCAAAGTCCCCTCTGAGTTGACATCTTCTGTCTTGATTCTAGGTTGGTGTTTCCATAAACATTCCAGTCAATTTGTTATTACGAGCAATCTCAAAACAAGTTTTGCCTTCAAAGCCTGGTATTCTAAAAAAACACTTAATTTCCTAGCTTGAATGTGAAAGAGCATTTATTTTGCAACCTGGATTACTTCAACAAACAAAATATTTTTTGCATCTAAAACCAGTGCACCTCTCAACTGTTAGCTTGAATCCCTCCCTAATGCTTGTCTCAAATCCACAAACTACACATCTTAGTTGGAAATGTTGTAAACATATCAACAACATTTCAACAACAGACCAAAATGTTGTAAAATTCTCACAACATTGTAATTTGTTGTGATGTCACTTTTCAGAGATTCCTCTTAAGTAGGGTGTGCCAGACAATAACCCAGAGAAAGACAATTGACATTTTCTATTTTTATTACATTTTTGAATTCTTTGGGATGAAAGGAGTGAACAGACAAAAAAAGAAAAAAGTATGCTAAGACGTAGGTTTTTTGCCCTAAAGTTTGGCACTTTTCAAGCTTTTTATTGACATGTCTGGACATGTAGGGCATTGGTGTTGGTGTTGCTAAATTTTGAGATGTTGTGACATTCAACAATTTCAACTGAGCTACACCTCTTGGCCTCTTTCCTCTCCATTTTCCTTCTAATTGCTGTTATTCATGTTGAAGAAGATTTGTATCAACTTTGAGAACTTTTCATTGCAGCATTATGTCAGCCACACAAACTCTCCACATGTGATTGTTTATTTTTGATGAATAATACCAGGAATCTCACAGGAAATATTCCATGCCACCTTCCCATTTACCATCATTAAATCCAATACACCCAGAAAAACTTTCTTGGACAATTTCTTGAAGTGTGGTCATGATGTAAAACCTCCTCTGTTTTTCTTATCATGATTAACTCAATCAACAAAACCCATCAATTGATTGTATGCACTCAATGCAGATGGACATTTGAAATTCTAGACTTCCCAACTGCAGTGATGGGAAATCAATTCTTCTCCCAAAAGGGCAGCATGAATACAAATTACACACTCTGTTATCCTTCCACTGGCTGAACAGAAGTTCATTCACAGGGCCATATTAAGTCCATGATTCTCCACAGTCACCCTTCTTTTCAACATATTAAACCATAATTCCAACCTTTTCTATTTAAGCTTGGAGCACTGTATCTATTGTCCATGAAAAGTTCTCAATATCCATTAAGATCATTGCCCAATTGTGTTGCCATTATAGAGTTCAAAACAGCTTTTTGCTTTTTTGGAAGATCCCATATCTCTATTGGGCTTTGTTGGAATTGTCAAATGTTGCGAGATCTCAAAATTTAGCAACACCAATGCCAATGTGCAACATGTCAAGACATGTCAATAAAAAGGTCAAAGAGTGTCAAACTTTAGGACAAAAAACATACTTCCAAGTATGCTTTTTTTCCTTTTTTTGTGTTTTACTCCTCTTGTCCCAAAGAATTCAAAAATGCAATAAAAAATAGAATGCCAAATTTTTTCTTGGGGTCATTACTTGCAATGAATCTCCAAAAATTGACATTGCAACAAATTACAATGTCGTGAGAATTTTAGGACATTTGGTCTGTTGTCAACATGTTGTTGACATGTCTATGACATTTCCAACTAAGCTCTTGAGATGAACACGTTTTCAGAGTTTTCCCCTCATAGACATCCATATAAATGATGAAGTTATGTCCACTTCATGCATTTGTCAATATGAAGAAATCAATCCTATACTTATCAGGTTTGCTGTTGTTGAATTGTCTGATAGTGTTGTAATGTGATCTACTTGGAATTCTGCCTTCATCAAAAGACAATTCGTTTCTGGGAATGAAACAACTCTTTGCAGCAGCATTAAGGTTTTGTATACCCTATCTTATTTGATGGCATTTTTCATCAAGTTTGTTGTTTGTACTTTCAGGATGAAAAGCCAGATCTGCACAAACCTCCTAAAAGGCATAAAATGACCTGCCCATCCAGGATAACCATTGACCTCAATTTGACAAGTTGGTGATATTTTGATGTTTGATGGTGGATAGCATAATGATTTGTATCTTTTAACATCTCCTGAATCCAGTGACATCTTAAGTAATATTCCCAAGAACCTACATCACTTTCACTAATATGTTCTTTCATCATGTCCCACCAAAATTACCATTGATTGACTGTTTACCTCTTGTGTATTGGTTTGAATTGAAGGTTGAGTTGGATATTAAATCTCTGTCAAGACCTTCAGCAATTGCAGATGCTTCTAGTGGATCATTGAAGTGATTTATACTGAAACTCTTCAGACATGGCCTTCTTTGGAATATGTCCATTTTAATTCCATGGGTATATTTTTTGTGATCACCATGCATCTCCATACATTCAGGATCATAGCTCTCATCAGGCTCATACTCATTCATAGCATTGAAATCATCACCAGAAGTGCTGAAATCACCATCTTCTTCCTCACTGCCACTGTCATCATCAATTGTTGAATTTTCAATTACTACCCTGCTTTTGGAATTACACTGTTCAATTTCTTCCTCTGCAAATTTGGAGTCATTTCATTCAAAATGAAAGCTATCCATGGTGTGCAGTGACATCTGTAAGTCTACAAAAGCTCTTTGTGCTGAATCATTAGGACATTTCATTTCTTGTTCCTTATTTGGCAACTTCTGTGTTTCAATTTTTGTGGGCTGAATCTTGTTCCAATAAAAATGGGATGTCTATTGACATTGTGAAATTGAATATTCCACCAGTGATCACATGTCTGTGGTTATGTGTCATGCATTTTCTTGCTTGCTGATTTGGTTTTGCATTTGGGTATGCCTAATTATATTTGTCACAAAGCCTCAAATAGTTGTTTTTGCAAAACTGACGTTTCTTTCTTTTTTACCTTTGGAAATAATGCAATGGAATTGTCTCCAATATGGATTCATTGTACCAGTATGCAGTCCAATAATTGCATTATTTGTTTGAAACACCTATGAATACCCCTTCAATTGTTGATGAAGCTGATATGTTGACTTTATCTTGAAATTTGTCTTTCAAAAATAAACACTTTTTTGCAACTAGGTCATAACTGGACATTTTCTTCCTGCCCATTTTATATTTCAGATGATTTCTCCTGGCGATATTGAATTGCTACTTCTAAACCAAATTTGGGGGACTCCCATTGGGAATAATCCCATTTGTAGTACTTGCAGGAGCAAAATTGTAGGGGGTGTTCAATCATCATTGAATGGATCTGATGTATTTGAACCACTAGTGCTGGTTTCAATGGTGTGTTTTCATATTTCTGACTTTTATTTTGATTCCACAAGGATCAGCAATGAAAAATATATTTTGCAAATATCTACGTGAAGAACTTGAAAAGAAAGAGGCATGTGAGGTCTGTTAAGACAATGCGCCCATAGTTGTGAAGAAATGGAACACCTATACAGGATATTCTACTCAATCGCAATCAACAGGACCCTTTTCCGTTGTCATCCCAAATTTTTTCTGAATATTCCAAACGCAATTCTGCTTTGATTGAGGAATGGCTGAAGGATAAGATCCTTGTTCCTGATTTGGCTTCATATGATGATCCTCAATGTCTGATCCAACTTTTATCGCCTTCTCTCCAAAACAACAAAAACAATTGGAGTACATGTGCAAAGATGGTGTGACAGAAAAGTATTTTGATGAAATTGAAGCATCATTATCAGACAGGCTGAAGTCAATTGTTTTGCTATCTGCAACAAAAGTATCAACATTTGGCAAAAATGACAGCAAGATAAACAATTTCTCTTAAATATTTGCGGGCAGTGGCTCCCCTCCTGTGGATGGAAACTTCAAAACATATCAAGTTCCAAACATCAAAATAGAAATTCATCATAAGATTTGTCAATCAACATCATTCAGCAGCTTTGTTCTGCTTTCAACTGGCTGTTTTGATGTAATCTTCCATGACATTCAAGTGTTACCAAAGTTTATTGAAATTATCAAATGTGCTGTTGGAATGCAAGGAATATACCCATGAAGATGCCAAAATCCGCAATATTGTCTATGTTCCTATCTAGGGGAAAGAGCAAACCCTTTGCAGTCTGTCCCAAGCCCATCTGAAAGTCTGCATGAACTTGACCAATGGTACTATCAAAGATATATCAATCATATGTACTGGCATTGTGTACTGCATTTGTACAAAAGATTGGATTGTGCTGCATCCAGGTTCGATTTTTTCATGTATAAATATTTGGTAGTTTTATTCCTGGTTAACAACACTTGCTGGAGTAAAATAAGATATTTTATGCTACTGATTGCCACCATCAATTTTGAATGCAGAATTCACTACAATGATTTTGATGGAGTGTCAACAAACATCAAAAACAAAATATAGTCTGATCTTCAGCCCATTGTTGACAACAGTAAAACAACAGAAGACATGGGTGCAAAAGCAAAGAATCATCAGATCTTGGGAAGTTGCAGTTCCAACAACATGTTGTTACCAATGTGTATTTTTGGAAAATTTTGGAAGAGAATTTGAGATTGTTCAATTTTTTGTGTAACTGGAATGGGTATTTGCTACCCGATTGAAAAATACTGGTCCCACTGTTTCATTTCATCTGTGTTTTTTGCTTTTACATGGAACATCCACAGCTATCTAAAGATTTGGAAGAAAAGTAAATATAGTACATATAGATAGCATTGACATTTTGCTTGGGGGAAAAGTGGCCCTGCTGGTGGTGGTGGGGGTGGTGGGGGCAGGGGTGAAAAGTGGCAGAGGTGGAGGTAGAGGTAGAGGTAGAGGAAGAGGTAGAGGTAGAGGTAGAGTTAATGGTTGAGAAAGAGGCAATATCGGAGTATTTATCAGAGGTGAAATAAGATACAAAGGTGCCAGAAGCGGCAGAGATAGCAGAAGTGACATAGGCAGAAGAGGCAATGGAGATGAAAACAGAGACAGATACAAGGACATGGGAAATTGGTGGTGGAGGCAGATGTGAAGACACCGAGATACCTGGAGATGAACATAAATTTAGATCATGTGAAGCAACAAGAGAAGATGTGGCAGGAAATGTTGATCAAGATGGGAATTGTGGCAGCATTTCCATGGAAATGATGAAGAAGAAAAGGGTTATTATGGAGTTCATGATGAAGGGGATATGGGATTCAACAATTCCACTTCTTGTGAACACAGGAGAGACAATGCAAACACAGAAAATGAGGGTGCAAATTTTATATTGAAAATGAGAGTGATGCTGGTCCATTAGATGGAGAAGATTGCAACAATGAAAATCAAAGCTCAAATAGCTCAGGTGAACCTTATGTAACCAAAGGTAGATATGGGGGCAATACAAGTGACCAAGAAAATGGATGAGGATCCTGAGGTGAATATGGTGATGGGTATGGGCCAGATTGTGGAAAAGGTGAAGGGGACTCAACTGATGGATCAGGCAATGAGGATGAAGATAAAACAAACAGAATTCCTGTTGGTGAAGCAATGAATATATTGGGAACAAATGCCCAAATGGAAAGAAATGAAATGGATTTGGTTAGAAATTGGAGAATGAGAATTCTAGATGTGCACCCTGACTGGGCACATTTTCATGGATTATTGCAGGAACAAGCCCCTGTGAGATTGCAAAGGTTAAATGATGTGGTAGAAGAATTGCATAGGCATTTAAGCCTTCCAAAGGGTTGGAACGTATTTGATTTTTATGAGGTAGAAGAAAGCAGCAGTGAAGATGAATAGGATATTGTGGTAAAAAATAAAATTATAGTTTTGTTGTTTCTTTATTGTAATATGTGACTGCAACATATAAATAATAAATTTAAAAATCCTACAAATGTCAAATAGACCCCATCAAAATCAATGTATTGAAATTGTTGTATTCTATGAATATAATTAAACTCTATTGACCAAAAGCTAAAAATATATCCTGTTGTAGATGTAGCATTTTTTGTGCACTGATTAGCAATACCCAACCCTGCTCCACATCAAAACAATTCAAGCACTGACCAAGGATTTAGCCAAGTTGCTGTACAAGAATATTGCTAAGATTTAGATGATACTCACCAGCTAAAGATTCAGCTACTTAATGCCATAAAATCTTTGCTCACCTGCTAACTCAGTTGAAGGAGGTTGATAAGGATGCTGTCATCCTCCCCAAGGATTCAATCAGTGATATCCAACCTATTAGGATGGTGGACCAAATTCAAGGCAATCGGGCAAATTTGTTACACTTTATCCTCAAAGGTGGGGCATACTCATTCAATTCTTGGTATGACCGGAATGAAGGGTGCAAGCACACTGGGCTGTGGCTGGTCTTACACCTGTTGTCCATGATGGACAATCCCTTCTTAACATATTAGATGCTGGCAATCACTCAATCTCATCCTGGAATCACATCTAAGGATTAATAATCTGTGGCTCCCATACCAAGCTATGGAAGAAGACAAAGATTTCATCATACCTGGTTATTGTTGTGGTTGTTGTTCCTGTTGTGGCCAAATTAATATTGTTGGCAAATCCTATTCCAAGATCTCAACATGACGTTTGGATCCTAGGAAAGATTAGAGCATTCAAAAATTTATTGGTATGAAATTGATTGTATAACTTTGGCAAAACTTCGTGCTTCCCAGGGGGGAATCAATCTGGCAATAATTTTTGATAGTCCACATTCCAGTTATTTTCAAAATATTGAGGGACCAATTGTGAAAATATTAAACTGTGTTGAAACACAAAGATACAAACCTTTGATGAGAAAATGAATAAAAGATATCGTATTCTGTAAAAAAAAAGAAATCTCTAAAAATGTCTCTTGCTCGTCCGTTTGGGGACTGGCTGTCAAGATAGTGTATCTGGCACAGTTTTGGACTTTTTTTAGAAACCAGGCCGGATCCGGCCCAGTAATTAAAAACTTGGACAGATCTCGCCAAGTTGTCATTTTAGGGTTCTCTAATGTTATTTTTTGTATTGGTATCTTACTATTTTTCATCCTTGTTGGTCTCTTCTCTTGAAAGGAACACCCGTTCACCTTATTATATTACGTAAAATATTGTTATCTTGTTATTATTAGTTCCATAGGTTTATCTTATATTATTTCTTCACAAGAAACAAATAAGAATTTCTTATCACTTAATCTAGGCAGACCTTTATCACCAAAACGGAGCCTTTTACCGCCATCTCTTTAACGACGAAGCAGCGCCACAGCCAGAGACTGCTAGGGTGTAACCCTCTTCAGATCCCGCTTATACCTGAATAATCCATATGTCACTCTCTGGCTTTGCAATTGAAGGAGTGATTGCAGTCTTTTTTCCAGGGGCGTTAGACGCATACCAATAATCAATTGCTTTTCCTCGCAGGTCTTTTCATTTTAATACAATCATCATAATCATTAGAATGGGTTGCTGCGCCAGCAGTCCACATTCTCAGCGTCGCTACCGTGATCCAGCCGATCTCGATGAAGTGATCATTCCTCTTCGTGAATTTGGAAACTTCCGGAATGGAATGACCAATTTGGTTCCTAATGATGTGAGTAATTTCTTGCCATTTTTTCCAGTCGACGAGCTGAATTTATCATTTACAGCTGTTACACCCAATCCCTTCTGCAAAGATCGAAGGCCTTCCTTCCACGCACATCTACAAACATCTTGCAACTGACCCGGACACACTTTTATATGAAGCAGAGATTGATCACGGAAGAGCCTTTCGGTGAGAAGATTTAGTGTGAATTGTTATTGAACACACAATTACGTTTCTGAATCGGCCAACAAAGTACTTACATATATCAAAATGTATGTCAAATAAATATTTCTTGCTTTCTTCCACAGCGCTCTTCGTCCTTGGCTGGTCATCTTTCTCCTGCCGTATGCGTGGGTCATTCTGATAAGTAAAGGATTTACGAAGATCTTTCGATTTTTTAACTGTGACGAAGCGTTTTGTTGGGTAAGGAAAGAATATATGACCAGAACATGGTAAGTAAGTGCAGAAACAATCTGCCTACCCATCGGAATGAGAAATGATGAACATCTCCTGAGATGATTTTGCAAACCAAATTGGAACAGGTTTCGAGTATATCCTAACAGGATTGAAGTCAATTACCCGCTTGTGAGAATTCCCTGGGGGTGCTGTGGGTAAGTATTCATCTGTTTACTACACTCATTTTGTTGTAGTAGGTAGAAGCTCTCAATAACAAAAAAACAACGTATATTGCAATGCTTTGAAAGATGTGGGAGTTGGAATAGTGGTAAGCACTAACAACAGTGCTTTCTATGCATTGATATGGAATATGCATTGCTAACTTTCGGCAACCTATTTTCCAATTGCAAACAAACTGCAATTCACAAAAAAAACAACTCATATAGACAACATCGTAACTCATCCGTTTGATAGGGGCGCCTTTGGGTTCAGACCGGTAAGATGTTGCAGCCCCGACTTTTTATGCTGTATCTGGCCAGTCTATGGAGAAGTTGTGGGGAGACAACGATGTCCATGCAATGGTTCTTTATGGCCTCGACTATTCGACTGTGGAGGCTGTTGGTGCGATGAATGGTAAGGATTTGCCAGCTCGATAAGCTGAGTTGGACTCTCATTCACCAAAGTTGATCATTCACATGACTCGTACCACGGTGAAAACAGGCTTTGCGGTGTTTGCTGCTGTGCATACCGATACTCTGGTATTGTCGATGCAGAAGAAACTTCATTTGCAGCCGGAATCGCGCTCCAGGCATACTTTGAAGGAAGGAAAATAACGAGAAAAGATATGGACAAATGCATCGCTTATTGGAGGGAAAACATTTCAGAATGTGAAGACCCCACAGGGAAGAAACGCGTTGTTTGTTGGTAAGATATTTTCTCTCAAGATCGGAGTCTTCTACAACAACAGTTTCCTTACCTCATTCTGTCTTGAAATGAAGTGAACCATTCTCCTTTCCACTTTGCACTGGCGAGAACCTTTATCGATGTACGCACCCTAATCGACTACTGCCCTACGACGAGCAAGATCCAAGATGCACAGCAGAACTTGTCGAAGTAAGAAATTTTATTGAAGCAGTTGACAATTCATTCTTTCCCGCTCTGATTAAAAAATCATTTATTCATGGTGCTTCTTCATCAGGTTTACAAACAATACTCAGAATTACGCGACAAACAATTGTTACGATTCAGCAAATTCAGCGGTCCAGTGAAAAGTTCGACAATATGCCGCGCGGCAGGTTGTCGTCGCGTCTTCGGGAGACGTGGGATTATTTTCTGCACAGAGGGATGCTGTTGCGAAGACAACGATCATTCCTCTTGTTGTTCCAAATCAGGTGGGGATCCAGCCCCGCCCTTCCGTTATAGAGATATCGATGATGAAAATGATGCGTCTGTCGTGCTTCGCAAAGTATTGGGTGATCCACCGTTGAATGTGACTTATCGCCGTTGGGAATGGAATGAACAAGGGAATGTAGCCGAAATTGTAACGCGTCCAACGTGAAAGGGAAGGCAGGAAACAATTAGCGAGCACCAATTATAAATGTACGGGTCGGTCAAATCTACAATTTACATAATTCCAGGGTCTTGAGATGAACTATGAACATTTTCGTCCATCATGTCTGTTCAAAGCCCCAAAATATTTCTTATGGTTTCAATACAATCAAACATGCAATATATTGAATTGCATAATCTCATATCTTGTTCGACTGTTTCCCGAAGGAATAATGGTCACAAGATGTGTAGCTTCTGCTGAGAGTTGTTGTCCTTATTTTAGTCATCAGTAGTTTGATTTACAACACCCCAATTTAAAAAATGTCATGTCCCTTTCCGATCAATCAACGATGCTTTAGGGGCAGTTACTGAAGACATTGTGTTACATGGCATTTTGATAGATTCACTGTTATGAATAGCGTCCAACAAATATTCTGCCATCTTCCTCCCACCTGTCGCCGATGGCTCCACGCGTGCGACATAATCTTCGCTTCTAGTCCCATCAAGAGTGTGAAATAGAGGTATTGGGATGACTTCAGAGCCAGATATTCGGATGCGACTGATGACATACAAAAGCATCAGTGACATGCTATCATAGCCAGTAGAGACGAATGAAACAGAACGAATTTGCTCACCTTGTGGCTTCCTCAAAAAACTTTCTAATCAAGAGCTGAATCTTCCCAGGATTTTGATCATAACCTAATGCCCCTAATGCAGCATTCGCCCAAGAGGGGACGTTTTTCTCATCCGGATAGTAAATCATGCATACGAGTATTTTCTTAGGTTTCGTTTTGGAGGTTAGGGCTTCGATGTACTTTTGAACTCTGAAATTTGGAGGGTTTGATATTATGTGCGAAAAAACGAAATGCGTGAGGTGACTTTAGCAAGAAGTAGTGACAACAAACTGAACTAGTTTACATCTCCTCGATCGCTTACCTCGTTCCAAAAAGGTGGCGAAAATATCCAAAGCAAGGTGGGCAAGAACACATGCAGGAGGCGGATGATGCCCCGCACCCGCAGCAGCAATCATCCACCTTCAAATGATGATCCAAAATAACGAGGTGTCTCGATATGAGAAATGATCTCAATAACGTCAAAAATTAAACAGAGGAGCACGAAAAATATGACGTCTACAACGACATAGTCATCATGTTTTCACTCACGGGAACACTACCAAAGGACCTGGCACCCTCTAAACATCCCCTCTGTGGCAAACAACACACAAGCCCCATCACAGAAAGGATTGTGCATGGAGTGGGACACAGCGCAATATCATTCCCACCAATCGAAACTATTAGAACATCGCTGGAGGATAGATTGTCGCGAAGGAATTTATCTTGGGGTCTGAGGTTGAGAACTCGTTCGTTAAGGGTTGTTGCTTCGACTGATGATAGATTTTTGTGAATGAAGGAAGCATAAAATTGTCAGTGAAAATCATTCAATTAATGTTTTTCTTGCAAACAATTGTTTTCTCACCAGCGGTATTTATGGCAGCATAATGATTCCGAGGATTTTGAGACGAAGAATTCGATCCATCTGTGTAAGTTCTCGACGAAAGTAGGTAATTCAACCAATAGGTAACATCACAGACTGAAACGGGAGGTTGTAGAACTTGGGCGTAGGCTCCAACTGCTGGTCTTCTGTCATGAAACCTAATATGTAAAATAAGAAAAATAATGATTCCTCAATATTTAAAAGTTTGAGAAAAATGAATTGCAATTATTGAATTGTCCTGCCTTCAGATAGAGGCACAAATAAGGCAAAAAGTACACAGCACTAACAAAAAAGCGATGGTAAACACCACAACCACACAAATGTTCGCGCAATAGTAAAGAAAGACATACAAATATTATTTTTGAAGAACGAGCTCTCACCAATACTTGTTATCCAACGAAGAATCTCCGGCAGTCCAAATCAATGCCTCGGATTGTTCCCGCAAGAGAGGGTAGAGCTGTCGAAGATGTTTCAGTTTGTGACCGTGAAATTCTCCGTAGAATTTGGTGGAAGATATTTTTGTTGTTATCGGGTTGTTAGCGATGTTATTGTCATGGTTATAGTTTGAGGGAGGTCGATCGTTGCGGTTGTCTACGCTAGTGTGGTCCACCATGTTGAAGCTGCTGTGGTCCTCCGCCATGGTTGAATGAAAGACTTCTAGATGCGAACACTATGACGGCAACGCGGCTATCTGTTGTTTGCGTAACAATACACCCTCTAAAATAATATCATATGTACTATGATATTATAGGGAGTGGGAAACCAAGGTGTGTTATTCTGTTTTCGCGAGAAACAAA